>JAQFYP010001664.1:0-14759 GCA_034694865.1 Bilobella braunerae
CCTGTACAGAACATTGAGGTTTCAATATTTTTAATTGAAGCTTCTCTGTACCCGGAGACAATTAGCAGCGTCAATGAGAATATGCGTGGGGATAAAATGGATTGGCTGAGACAAGGTTTCATTGTAAGTAAAAAATTAATATAAGTAGTAATCAGTACTTAAATGTACTAATGCCGTAGGATTTTATGTGTATGGTAATTTGACTTTATGTTTGTTTTTTGCATATTTCTTACTAAAAGTTGGAAAGATACGATGCGGAGAAATTCCAGCGTTACACGACTGTTGAATATACTGATAAAGTTATATCCAGCGCAAATAAGAATTTGAGGGAAAGCTCTGCAGTAAAAGCCGAGCCATACGTTTATAAGCAGCTCTTTGATTCTTTGAATGTTCTAAAATCTGCTTTTAAAACTGTAAGGAGAATGATTCACACTATTTAAAAAAAGTAAGAAATTTAAATTTCATTCCTATTTCAAAAAAAAATAAGACATGGAAAGATCAACACGTAGAGGCAGTTGGGATTTGGCATAGCATTGCTGAAAAATACAAGCTCAAAATTATAATTTGGAAATTTTTTGATGATCTCGTCCATACTGTCTTCCAATAATCAAATTCGTGTTGACGAGAGCGTAAGTTAAGAATAGTTAACACAAGTCCTGAAAAATAGATAAATGAAAATAAATTAGCATTCAGAAATTGAACGCCTAATTTCAGTAAAAAATTTCACCTTAATTTCAATTGTGAACATAATAGCTTAATCAAAACGCTAAAATACTTGGAACGGGAATGAAGGTATGAAGCTTAAAAATACAAATGATTTCAACATTGTCTTTAATGGAAGTGTTAAACTTGACCTTGGCTCTAGCCGAAGCTCATCCCTCAATCATGCTCATTCACTTGTAGTAGATCACGAGGTGAAATTTAAAATTATATTTGAAATGCTAACTTGATTTGCAGTTATTATTTGCAAATTTTGTTGTTAGGCTGAAATGCTTTTGAATGCAGTACGAGTTAGATTTTGCGTTTTAAGGAATGGTAACGCAGGTTGGACGGCAGTTATAGTTTCTAGTCAGTTTCAGGTATGTTTTTAAAATGTAAATTTAAATTGTAATTAAAAACAAAAAGTATTAATTAAGTTAAAAAAGTAAAATCAACTTTTTGGGTTATTTTAGGTCAGCGTGTAGGAGTACCTTAACTGCAATTTTCCAAGCCAAAATTTTTAAGTTAGATTTCCAAAATCATTCAAATTTGTTTTATTTTAGTACTGATTGTACAATGTCAAAATTTTATTCCCCGACTTGCAATAAATAAACTTTCTCAATTTATTAAGTTTTATAATTTTGCTCTAGAGAACCATATGTCAACGCCAAATAGTTTCTTTGGGGAAATTAATGGTTAATCTAATTGTTAATTTTTAACTAATTAACTAACTAGGAATCGTTTTTGAGAAGTTTATAAGGTTATAGGAAATAAACCGATCCTAAGCCGGGAGTCTCACTAATTAGAAATTGTTTTTGAGCCAATTTAACGTCATAGTTAGCTTCAGTGTACGTAAGAATCATTTACATGTGAAACTCAACTTCCAAAAGTTAATTTTAATGTTAGTTGTGATTCATATTTAACTAATTAGGAATCAACTTTTGAGCAATTTCAAAGTCATAGTTAGCTTCATTGTACGTAAAAACCCCCATTTACATGTACAACTCAACTTCCAAAATTTATTTATTGTTAATTGTTTATCGTAATTAACTAATTAGAATCATAATTAGGGAGTTTAATGAATTATTAGAAGTTCTTCACCCATTTCAAAAATTTTGTATAAAAGAAAAGTAAAAAAAAAATGAAATTGATAGGATTCGAACAAGCGACAAGTTGATTATTGAGATGTCGAGCGGCTTCTCACCATTAGGCCACGGGGCCAGTTGTTGTAACTCAATAAAAAATAGTTGGTTTTGTCTTTGCCAAACAACTTTGCTTTATACGTAGTAATGAATTGAGAAAACTTAAGGTTGTATAAAATGTCGAAAGAAAAACAACAACAGATGCAAAAATTGAACTCAATAAGCAAAATTAAATTTTGTCCATGGTTCTTTACGCCTACGTCAAAACATGTGGTTTTAGAGTATTAGGTTGACTTTGAGCTTTTGGAGGTCAAATATTAGTTTGAAGAAAACATTCTATGACAGCATAAGGAATGATCCTTACAAAAGTTTTTTGTTTGATTAAAGGAAACAATATAAAGTATATGGGTGGAGTCCATGTGATTAAAGTCCCGATCAATTTCAAAATGAGAAAAAAAGCTATGAAGTTTTTTTTCTTTCAAACGTTCTGAAACGTTTAAAATCTTTCCAAAATCTATCAGACTTAAGACTTCAATTTTTGGTACTTTAAATTGAGTAATTCGTGAGAATCTGTTGAAATTTAGAAAATAAATTTTGGTCAGGGCTTTGAAAATTTTCCTTACGACATTTTTTTTTCCACATCCCAAAATAACAGTATTCTAGTAACCCTAATAATTTCAAAATTTTGTCTATTTTTTTTCAAATTTCCACTATTTAAGTTTAACTGTTTAATACGGTTTATTAGAAGCGAGTAATTAAGTTTTTATTAGGTTTGTAGCATCTAGCTCGATTAAATTTTATCTTTTCAACTTATTCATATAACTGGTATTATTTCTGTGATGTTTTTATGAAGCACCTATTGGAGGACTGGTATTGTTGCTGGACATTTTTCATGCTATTGTATTTTTGGAGAATTGGAGTATTCTTATTCTATTATATTTTTATGACTAATTTGACTTTATTAAATTGAATTTTATTTATTTGAATTTTATAAATAAATTCTTGGTATGATTGAATTAACCCAACAAAAATAAGTTAGCCACTCATGTCGAAGAGAAACAATAATAAATTAAAGCTTCAACAACTAAATGTTAAGTGTTAGATTTTTAAATTAAAATTAGATAATGTAAATAAAACAATTAGATATAAAAAAAACTTCAACCCATGTTAGTTCTACACATTGGCAACATAACACTACACATAAGGAGTAAGTTTGCAGCGTAAATGATTTTTTCCTTGACCCTTTTTGTTTAGCTCTAAAATAGAACTTTTCAAAAAACTGAAAAGTTTATTTTGGGTTATTCAAAGTCGCTTTGGCATTTGTACTTAAAATGTTCGTTAAAAAAGAAATTCCTCGTTCATTCAATAATAAACAGTTGTGGAATATCTGGTACCAAAAGGTTTTTTCTTGTAAAGGTCTTTTATGCTCTATTCTTTCAGTATACCAGAAAGTTCAACAAATCCATTGGAATTAGTGCTCGAAAATCATCAAATATTCATATAGGGTAAGGTATTCTACTAACATATTATTTGTATTTGATTAGTGTAACTTCCATAAATTTGAAAAAAAAAATAGATAGGTACTTGCTTGCTTTACTATACCATGATGTGTGGTTGCAGCTTTTGTATTACTTCATTGCGTTAATCAAACCATTTAACGACAAATGCATTGTTTGCTCAAGAACGACAGTGTAGGAATTCTTGCGATGAGAGTTCTAAAAATGGATACATTGAAGGTGGGAAAATCAGCAAAATAGCTGGAAAACGCTGGATCCGATTTTTTTGGGGGTTTTGAACCCCTTTATTCACTAATTAATTAGAAATTAGAACAGATTTGGAATTGGGGTGAGTTAGGACGCTAATTGAGGTGTTCACACGAGGGAGTTTAACGCCTAACGGAATGGAAAACGACAAAAATCTAATGAAAAAGAAGAAATTTTTAGAAAACGGTGTTTGTCGACAGGTTAGGTTTTTTAGAAATAGGGTTAGAAAATCCGCCGTTAGATGGCGCGGTTAACTACAATTAATTAGAATTTACGACTGTCAATTCTACAAACAGACAGTGTACGTTTATAATGATAGTTAAATGTTTAGCCTACGTAAATTGAAATGTACATTATTAGGTGTGTATTCAAGTCTGTAATTGAAGAATATGTGCAAGATTTATATATCAATTATGGATTGATTAGATGATGCAAAAAACATCTATATAAGCGATACACAATATAATTGTTTACTTAATGTTTTTATTTCAAAATTTATTACAACCCATGATATTCTTAAAAAATTTCTAGGTTGGAATGCTGTACGGCAAGTTTTCTGAAATGTTTTCTCAAGTTTCTATTCTAATTTATATTTTTCTGCTGTTTTTAGAATTACAAACGTTAAAACGATACATTTCCGGGCGGTTAACATGATATTAGCCGCAACACAGTGAAAAATGATTACGTTGAAAGAGTTTACAAAACAGAAGAAAGCATTTTTTTGCAATTTTTCTTAAGCAATTATGGTTAAAGAAGAGTTATCAAAAAATGTGTGTGGAGATACAAAAATAGAATTTCAAGAATTCAAAACATGCGGTAAAGAACTCGCCAACAATTTACTTCTACAGAACTACAACAAGTCCCTTACAACTGCACGATTTTCATGCTGCGTCTGTTTCAAAACATTTACAAAACAGTCGGCATGCAAGCAACATCAACTCGCTCAACATTCAGGACTTCCAAAAACATTAAAATGTCCAAGTTGCCCAAAAATGTTTGTTTCAAATACGCAACTTCTGTATCACGCTCGAGTACATTTAGCGACAGGACGCGTTGCATGCACAAAGTGTCCCACAACTTGCAGAAACAGTAGAGCTCTTAGGTTACACCTCGTCACACATTCAACAAAATTTTTGTGCAAAATTTGCAACTATGCTGCTCCAACAGAACATAGTTTGAAACTCCATACCACTGTTCATACTGGAGAGAAGCCATACGAGTGTCCAACATGCAAGAAATGCTTTCGTCTTCGGAGCGGCCTTCGGAAACACATGTTAATACATGTAGAGCAAACAAATTATACATGTAAGTTGTGCTCTTATGTAACAAACGTCAAACAAAGACTAGATGCTCATCTACGTGTACACACGGATGAGCGACCCTACGCATGTGAGCAATGTCCCGCAACGTATAAGTACCTCACCGACCTCATACGCCATCGCGAGAAACATGCCAACGAGCAGAACTCAGAAAATGTGTTTAAGTGTGAAGAATGTGAAAAATCCTATAAATCGTCACATGGTCTCAAGAGACACAAATGTTATGGCGCTAAGTTTCCTTTTGAATGTGAGGTGTGTGGTAAGAAGTTTCAACTGAAAGCGTCCTTGAAGACCCATGAGTCGGTTCATTCGGACAAACAGCACGCGTGCGTGATGTGCAGCAGCTTGTTTAAAAGCGAGGGTGCCCTGTGGGGCCACTATAGAAAACACACACAGGAGAAGCCTTTGCAGTGCAGAGGTTGTGGAATGTTGTTTGTTAATTCATTCAATTTGGACCGGCATATGAAGTCATGCGGCGGGAAAACGGTTAATTGTGGGAAGTGCGACAAAAGTTTTTTGTCTTCCTTGGCGCTAAAAAATCATGCCAGTACGCACATGGGCCCGAGAAGTCATGCTTGTGAAATGTGTTGCTCAACCTTTTATAGGCGGAGCGACTTGACGAGGCATATGCGAAAGCACAGGGGCAACGACATGTCGACTTCGGAAATTTCTACCAGCGAAATAATTTTATTGCCAGTAAATTGCAACAATATTAACTTCAAAGATTGTCGGGTAACATTGGTCAGATTGTAGCATCAACGGCGTTTAAATTTTTAAATTTAGAAGTTATGGTACTTTGTATTATATAAATTGTGGTAGACTTGCTTCTTAAACTTTGATTTAAAAAATAAAGTATAGTTTCTTGTACATAACAATATATATTTATTGTTGTTAAATTTTTGGAACAAAGGCACTTTTATAAAAACGACGTTGCCATTTTTCCATTTTGTGAATAATTTGTTTTTGCATTCATTTTTGACGCTGAATTGTGTTAGTTAATATAATTTTCTTAATGGGCCTACTTTGACCGTCGGAGAACACAAAACTTTGTATAATATATACGTCTTCCAGTTTTTGACGTTTTTGTTATTATTATGGCTTCAAACGTTAAAATGTGTAAAACTCAAATTCGGAAGAATTGAATGAGCATTCACACACCACACATTTGTAGTGGGCCAAAAGTACTTTAATGGATTCATTTTCACGCGGGGCTACAAAAATAACAATAAAGATCTAAATTTAGTTTAAAAATATCGTGCTACTAACCAATTGTTGCCAAATCAAACACAGGATTGGTTAACTCAATTCTCTGAAGCATTGCAATTTTAATCAATATTTGACCCAACAACTTTGGAACCGGAAGTTTGAAATCAAAATTGATTGTAGCATTGGAATAATCATTGAGTTCCGGTGAGATTGTCGCATTGGCCAAGATCGCCTTGCTAGCGGTCACGGGTTGTTCCAATTTTGATCCTTCAAAGATATCAATATGGAGAATGGCAAATGCCTGGGTGACCTTCTACGTTATTTTACTGTCTTGTAGTAATCAAGCAAATCCAACAAACTTAATAACAGAATTTAAAACTTGCGTTCTTACTTTTTTTTTTAATTTCTGCAAAGCAAGTGCTGTTGCATGTATGCCAAGATTTTTATAAATTATTTGTTACGTATACCTTTGAGTATGGCTGCTTTGGTTTCTTGAAAAACCTCGTGTTCTCCATGCGAGGCAGCTTCAGTGCATGATTTTTGCCTTTCATTAATTTTTGAACGTTATGACCTTGAATAGTTTTGAGGGCCTTACGTTCAGCTTCTTCAGTTAATTAAATTAATCTAGCAGTAAAGGCATTTTAGTTTTTCAAATTCTTTTGCGGATGCCTAGTTACCGTATAATCTATTTCCAATGGAGCAAGTTCTTTTTCAGCGCGCAGTTAGTTTAATTTTTTCATGGTGGAAGCGTAGAATTTTGAAAATGCTATGCAAAGACGATTCTCGTCCTGAAATCTTTGTTTAAGTATTGCGATCTCACATACTTCTGGGTCCTACCTGTATCAAAAGTGTATTATAAATAGTATACCATTATAGTAACCAACTAAAAGTTTTATTTTAGAAATATGTTTTTGTTAGAACTTTGCATCTTTTGTTTGGTAACCTATTTATTAAATATTGTGAAATTCACAATTGTAATAACGTTTTTGGACGGCAATAGTTGTGAACAATAGTATTCCAGAACATTGCCATTTCTTAAATGAGCATTGAAACCCCAACGAAATTAGAAGTAAAAAGTGAGAGTGATTCCTCAAACACCATGACCTCTGTTTCGGGATTTCAAAAAATAGTTCCGTTCAATCCAACAAAAGATGACTATGAAGTGTGGTTCGATATTTTTCTGTGTCATTTAGTGACCCAGGGTCTTTCCACTGAAAAAGAATTGGATAAATCCAAGTGCATAGGATTGTTCATCAGTTCCATTGGGATTGATAACTACTCCTTATTGGTCTCACTATTGTCTCCAAAAAAGCCCAAGGACGTATCACTGGAGGTACGGAACAACGCTCTTACGGCGCACTTTAAGCCCCCGGCTAAAGCGCTTTCCGAAAGATTTAAGTTCAGTAAACGTAAGCAAAGTAATACGGAATCCGTTTCAGAATTTATATCGGAATTGCGCAAACTTGCAATCACTTGTAAGTTTGGAAACAATCTCACCGAACATTTTAGAGATCAGTTCATCTTTGGCTTGCGTAACAAAAGAGCTCAAAAGGCCATTTTCCCAAAAACGGACGAGATTACGCTGGACGAGGCATTGGCCGTCGCGTCCTCACATGAAGCAGCAGACGCGAGCGCTGCAGTTGTCAGGGACCCTCCGACCTCAGTGAAATACGTTTCCAGTGCACGTCAGCTCTCACTGAGCTACTCTGCAAAGGGTCGTGACCCGGCCCACGGCCCAGGTCAAGGGCGTGGCCAACAACGAAAGCCCAACTCGCAAGATCAGTCCAAGGGGAAAGGATTTTCAAAATCCAGGGTTTGTCCGAATTGTGGGAGCTCCTCTCACACCACACCGAAGGAATGCCCTCACTAGGAGGTCATTTGCCTCAAATGTCAGAAGAAGGGACATTTCCAAAAAATGTGTCGTAGTAACCGAAGCAGCAATACGCACCAGGTGCATGCTTCACAGGAAGTTTCTTACGTGAACACAATACGCCAAGAGCCTGCCCTAGGCTCCGAGTTCATCATCACTGTTGCCATCAATGGGATCCAATGATATAGAATTTGACAGTGGCTGCCATCGCAGCATACTAAGTGAAGACTTTTGGTTGAAAGGTTTAGGGGCCCCGCCTCTACGTAGGTCGCATCAAGTGTTTAGGACCTTTACGAATGAAGAGTTCCGCCCCCGTGGGGACCTTCACTTGACTTTGACCTATGAAAGTCAAAGCAGGAAGTACATTTTTTCAGTGGCCAAGGGTAAGTCTGTATTTGGTAGGGACTTGATTCAACATTCAGATTCATTCCGATTGGGCTTCTCCGTTAGTCGTCGTGCCTAAGGCAAACGGGAAAGTCAGGATAACAGGTGACTTCAAACACACCGTCAACTCCCAACTTCATATCACTCAGTACCCACTCCAGCGTTTGGAGGTGCTGTTGACTACAGTTGCCGGAGGTACATCGTTCTCTAAACTGGATGGTCCAGACGCTTTCCATCAAATGGAATTAGATGCTTCCAGTAAGCATTTTCTGGTAATCCACACCCATAAGGGACTCTACAGGTATAATGTCCTACCCCAGGGTATGGCGTCATCACCAGCCATATTCCAGGAATTCATGGACCGCCTACTGAAGGATGTCCCTATGACAGGTTCGTTCATGGATGATGGTATTTGCAGTTGGAAGTCAGATGCCCAGCACCTCTCCCATTTGGAACAAATATTCATTCAAATGCGGGAAGCGAATTACCGCCTTTCAAAGAGCAAGCGCGTCTTCCTGCAAGAGTCACTCGAGTACCTGGGATACAGGCTTTCAGCTCATGCCACGCACACATCTCCTTTAAAGATAGCGTCCATTCAAGCCATTCAGCGCCCGACCACCGTGACGGAGGTCAAGTCGTTCATGGGTTTGGTCAATTTCTACAGAAATTTTGTTCCATCTCTTGCAGAAATAAGTGAGCCGCTCTACGCACTCCACTCTGCTGAACAGTTTTCACTCGGGCCAAGGCTGCATTGTCAACGGCTCCCGTTCTCAGCCATCATTACCCGGACCTTCCAATTGTGATAAGCTGTGACGCTTCACTCATCGGCCTGGGCGTCGTGCTCTTCCACAGGAGCGACGATGGAACCGAAGCCCCGATTTCGTACGCTTCCAAAGTGCTCTCTCCTGCAGAGACGCGCTACTCAAAAATTGAAAAAAAGCATTAGCAATCGTTTTCGGCATGAAAAAATTCTACCAGTACCTCTGCGGTAGAACCTTTCACATTGTTACTGATCACAAACAATTGTTATCGATTTTCAGTCCGACTGCGCTGGTGCCGACCTACGCCGCGACTCGACTACAACGCTGGTCTCTCTTCCTTTCGGAATTCAGATTTACAATCTCCTACAGGAACACCAGTAAACGTGGAAACGCGGATGCGCTGTCGAGGCATCCACAACCAACGATCACTCTGATGTCACTTCCGGGTTGGAACTCGAAGTGAATCAAGTAACCGCAAACACACTGGAGCCCCTTCCAGTCACCTATGTGACCATTCAAAAAGCTCTGCAGAAGGACAGCCTCCTTCCTCAAGTTTTCTTGTACGTGTCCGGGGAATGGCCGAATTCAATGTCAAAGTAAGAGGATCTATACCCTTACTACGTCTATCGTGACGAGATGACCATTGTCCAAGGAATATGCGGTATGCGGTCATATGCGGTACCCGAGTCGTAGTACCACTTTCTTTGAGGGAGAAGATGCCCACACAACTACACGATACCCACATCGGTATTGTGCGAATGAAGTCACTGGCTCGCCAACACGTCTGGTGGAAAGGTCTCAATAACAACATTGAGAAGCTCGTATCAGGATGCGGTGCCTGCCTGCAGAAGAGGAAAGCACCGGCAAGTGCTCCCTTGCATCCTTGGGAATTTTCGGATTGTCCGTGGCAACAGATACACATCGATTTAGCTGGACCGTTCTACAAACGAAAGTGGCTCATCATCATGGATGCCCATTCTAAATGGCCCGAGGTTTACGACCTCGCCGTTGACTCTTCAAGTCAAGCAGTCATCAACAGGCTTCGAGAAACATTCTGCCGGTATGGAATACCGGAGCAACTTGTTTCAGATAACGGGACACAGTTTATATCGGCGGAAATCCAGGCCTTTTGCCAAGCAAATGGCATTCGTCACTCATTGAGTACGGTCTATCATCCACGCTCCAACGGTGAAGCAGAGCGGTTTATTCAAACCTTCAAAGTGGCTCTCGAAGCTACTCCGGGGGACCGTAGCCTCGTGCTACAGAAATTCCTATTCTCATATCGCGTGATCCCCCATGTCACCACTGGCCATCCGCCTTGCGAACTCCTACAAGGAAGAAGCCGAAGGACCATTTTCCACTTGACTCATCCAGACGTCCGCCTAGCGGTGGATAAGGCGCAAGTACGACAGAAGGTCACTTACGATCAAAGCACACGCCAACGCGAATTCCACGTCGGAGAACGCGTGTTTGCGAAAACATTCAAAATGAACGATCCGAAGTGGACCGAAGGTCAACTTACCCGACAACTAGGCCCAGTTACCTTTACAGTGGCAGTCAACGGGAAGCAGTTGAAAAGACACGTGGATCAGATGCTGAACGCCCCTCCCCAGCAGACGGACGAACGTTCCGATTTCCAACAATCAGGATGAGCCTGCACCACCGACACCTAGCACACCGCTTGGGTCACCAACAAGGTCAGCGAGCAACACGCCTCCGCCGCAGATCACTCCCCAGGGAAACAGCTCACATGGAAGTCCTCTTCAGGATACCAGTCCACATCAGGCGAAGAGTCCTACTCCTTCACCTGTCGCAGTACCGGCTACACCAGCATCATCGCGGCCCCGCCGTTCCGCGTGGCCCCAACCAGGTGTATTCAAGGGCATGTAATGTTCCCCATTCAGAGAGGAAGGTAGTGTAGTGTGTCCACTACATTTGACATCATTATCTATTTTGCTTTCCTGTCCAAGCAGATTTGGACAGACTCAAATTCTAAGACATCTGGCCCGGATGTCCATTTCCTTTTATAAGAGATTACCCCGTTCTCTCTTCCCACAATTCTTTGCAATTATTTTATTGATAATAAATCACTTCAGTTTTGACTCTCAACCAGATTGGACTTAAGTCATTGATGGTGTTCATATTTAATTGTTAAATACACCACAATCTGTGTCATACATTGAATCGTGAATTTGTTCATATACCATCCATTAATTTAAATTAGTAATGACCACATACACTTTCATTAATTTACAGTTTGCTACTATAACTTTTCTGACTTTTTAACATTAACAAATGTCAGTCGGCCAGAGTTGAATTAGTGAGAAAGAGCTTTGCAGTGATTATTTTTGGAAACTTTATCGTCATATTTCTCAAACTATTTATATACAATTTCGTTTAGATCTGGAACAGTTCAAATTTATCCTTATTTGCTCCTAAATTTCCCACTCGCTGTTCAATTTATAAGGTCAAGGATAACATTTAGTCTCATGAAGGGGAACAACATTTGTAAACTAAATTTTTCTCGATAATTGCTTTCTGTTTCATGATCAATATTGTTTTTGCCCATCTACAGTAATGGATTTCAATAAATTCAGTTCCAGATAACTGATGAATGTCATAGATCAGTCCCTTTGTAAATTTAATTTGTTGGATATTTAATTACAAGTTACATTTAAATAAGCTTGTATCATTGAAAAACACGTAACTCGTAATTACGTCATATCATACACGGTCCATAGTATGACACACCCATTTGACAAAAAAAACTATAATAAAGTTAACGCAACAATGATTGAGGTAATAAGTAATCAATTTCACCACGCTCTGAAATTTCTGAAATTTTAAAATTGCCTTTCCAAATTGAGTTTTTATTTAATAATTCCACTGTAATAATATATTAAATCCAAAAAATTTCATTTCAATTAATTTGTAAATTGCATATTCCAGCTATTTTGAATAACCGCAAGATGCAATCATGCCTTTGCATTGGTAAGGCGAATCAACAGTTCATGTTGTAAATTGTTGTCTATTGTTGTAGGCTCATCGCTCAGAACATCAAACCGGATAGTGCTGATGTCCTTTGCCATAATCTAGAAAATAAAATACAAAATAGGATATGCAGAACCCAATCCGCTCACTGGGTGCGTATTGCAGTAGTTTTCAAGAAAAAGTTCTGCATGCATTACCTCACTGTAATAATCATTGTATGTAGCAGGGTCATAAAAAACCTTTTTTACAAATCTGAACATAATTTCAGCTGGATCTCTGAGTCTGGAGTCAAGCGTTATAGCAGCCTTTACTTCTCGAGGTTTCTCGCTGCTGATCTATACTCCATCGAATAAATATTGTTGAAAAATACACCATGCATTCAAATATAAAAGTATTGAGAAAAGTTTTACTTACATAAATTTCGGGATGTAGCAGCAGTTGTGGTAGTTTGCTGTCAATTAGCATTCGTTTGGAATTTAAAAACTCCAGAGCTCTGTCTTGGATAAAACAATATGTTGCTGCCACAATTCGTTCCTCTCCATCAGGAACGGCTTGGCAGCCAAACGCAAGTTGCTGTGTATGTCTGTCAGAGTACATCTGTATTAAAAAAAATTTGATTAATAAAATTTCAAATTACAATTTAGTACAACTTTTATGAATGTGTGTATTTGTAACCAGCAGACATTCGTTCTTGAAAAAATATTTAACGGCATCCTCGCAATTACCGGCTGTTCTATGATGAATTTTTGCAGAAATGTATCTTCCCTTGTATTTCTTTGTAGTTTCTGTTTCTCCACCAATTCCCGAATTTAGAGCTAACGAGTAAGCTATTTGTTCTGCAGCAAATGCTAGCTACATTTTTGAAGTTACAAAAACAAAATTACAACATACAAAAAAGCTTAACTTAAAAGTACTTTACCTGGTGTGGTGGATTGGGAAATCTGCTGTCAACTTGTTTACCGTATTTGTAACCTGAAAATCGTATTTCCAGCCTCTGTGGAAGAAGAGTAAACTTGACATTGTAGATGTTTTTATCGGTCACCTAAATAATAGAGACTTTTAAATGAGTCAACTTTCCCAAAAGTTAATAAAACGGAGATAGTTCCCAAAAAGTGATATTTGGACATATTTCCCAAAAGGTGGATATGGGAATACACTTGAAACGGAAAAATGTTACCTCTCCGTACTCCAAGGTTTGAAGAGCCATAAGTGATAACTCTTCTAAACCAACACCAATTAGGGGCAATTGTACAACTCGTGGGTTCTCTAATTTTATGAGCAAAGTGGTTTCTACATCCTCTAATTTTGCAAAATTAATGGTAACATCAGCATCAACGTGTAAATCTTCGATGTCCTTTGAATTTGTATCCTTTTGAAATAGAATTCAATTATACTTGTGTTTCAATTTGAATTGTGAATTTGTATAAAAACCAATTTTTGATATTTTTCCAATTTGTATGATTTAAATAAAGAATCATAAGACGGTTATACACAGGGACTTACGGTAAGTTGGAACGATATGGCCAGTTGATTGCCTCGAACTCCCATTAAATGTTCAACAGATTTGCAGACAAAAGATTCTGTTACAAATATGACAACGACATCATCACCTGATGGACTTTGAGAATATCCGACTCTGCTAGCCAGTTTATCTAGAAGCTTTAAGCAAATAGAACAAAATTATTTACAATAGTACATTATAGTATTATTGTTGTTTACAATTAAATTATCACAATGACCAAAGGATAGTAATCTGCAATGGCAGGGGCAGGATGTACCACAAAAACAACTTGGCTGGGTCAATTTAATCTCTCACTGCTTTTCCACCGACTACATGGAATCTATGATCTCAGTTTCTAATAAAATTAAGCGTAAAACTCCAGTCCTAGAAGTTTAAGTAGCTAGTCTAATTAGTTCAAAGGTTTGATTTTTCAACTCCAGTCTAACAAAGGTGCTGAGACTGTGATTGGCAGTGTATTGCACGGTGCATTTGAGTAATGTTTTTTGTGGGTGGTGAAATACCTCCAATAAAGTACATAAAAACTACTGAACGTTGGAAAATTTAGGAGCTTCGTATCAAACGGGTCTTGTATTTAAGTTTACTAACTTAATATCAAACAATTTCAGACAATCACGTTTCTAGGAAACAGTAGCATTTCAAAGTGTAATTATTTCACAGTGTAATTGTTCCTGTACCATATTGTGGATCTTTGTGTAAGAATTTTGTAAATCTTGAGGTAATTCAAAAATTGACTTAAAGGCTTCATCAAACACGATGCAGCTTTTCTTTTCTTTGGGCTTGAAACGTATGATTTGGACTTGGTATTTTTTCGTGTCTCTAAAATCATACAAACTTGAACTTTTTTGATTGTCATTCCTTAGTAGTGCAGCCAAGTTGCTCGCCAATTTCATTAGCTGGAAATATAACATTTTACTACGGATCCAGGCATGCAATAGAATTTTATTTTGCATATTACACTAAGAAATCAATAATATGATTTATAATTTATAACTAATTACTAATTAATTATTGGCTAAAATATATTATTTCAAGTAGTATTTCACAATTACCTAACCTAACCATCAAACCTAACGTTTCTCATCAGAAATTGTTTTTATATTTA
>JAQFYP010001665.1:0-14756 GCA_034694865.1 Bilobella braunerae
AATAGAGGAAACAAGAGCCCTTCTTTTAATATGATGAGTCCACCGTAACCCATCATCTAGGAGGACTCCCAGGTAGCGGGCTACTTTTGTGTACCTAACTTCGACCTGCCCAATTTTGAGCGGAATGAGTTAGATACCCTTGCGTTTTGTAAACAGTATAGCTTCGGCCTTTTCCCCGCATAAACCAAGTTCTATATCTGGGCGTTGGCACCATGCTAGCATTGTGTTGAGTGCTTGTTGCACTATGCTTGCAACAGTTGTGTAGTCCATTCCTAGGAGGAGTAGACCCAAGTCGTCAGCAAAAGCTTGATTTAGTATTTGCGGATACCTCTGGTAGAGATCTAGTAACTCACTTACCAGAAGAATCCATAGTAGAGGCGATAGCACGTCACCCTGAGGGCAACCGCGTTCCACCTTCTTTTCAATTGACTTTCCTTGGTGACTAGATGTTACAGAGCGGGTCTGGAGCATGTGCTGTATTACCCTAATACAGCTCTTGTTCAGCCCCTCTCGCTCGATTGCAGCCACCATTGAGCAAAAAGTTGCATGGCTAAAGGCACCCTCGATGTCTAATAGGACCCCGAGAGCTACTTATTGGTTTCTGAGAGCTTGCTCTGCCAGGCTTACATATCTGTGCAAAGCTAGCTCGGTCGATGCGCCCCTGAGATATGCACACTGGCCTGCAGGTTTGAGTTTCACCATAAGGTTAGGTGTCCTCACAAACCAATCCAGTAGCCTCTCTAGTGCTTTCATTGGAAAAGAAGTTAGTGAGATTGGCCTCCAGAAGTTCACTCTACAATAACTATCTTTCCCCGGTTTGGGAATAAACACCGCTTTAATACAGATTTAGCGAAAACATAAGTAGCATTCGCTTCGCTTCCGCTACTAATAACTAAATGAATCAAGTTATAAACCATCTTTAATGAAGATTAATAATTTGTTTATTTCTCCTGCTCGTGCCCCAATGCAAATGTTAAATGCAAACATAAGATTAAGCTTAAAAAGCCCGTCCTAGTACGGGGTCCTTGAAGGGGTTTAGGATTCCTTCTAAAGTTTATTTCACCTTTCTGATTTCACTTTTAGTTCAATTTAGTGTTGGTGGAAAAATGTAACTAAACGCACAGCAGCCTAGGAATTCAAATTAACATTCTAAATTGCAAGGGAAGGCCTATTAAGGTACTGACGTACTAGGGCGGCTTTTTAGTCTAATTTTCGTACGCCTCGCTTCTTTCCGCTTGTTTTCTTTTACATGCCTATAGTTTCAAAATTAGTTTAAATTCAATTAATTAATGAATTGTTTATATATGACTGGTTTTGCACTGTTGGTAACAGCGTCAACTACGGATTAATCTTTTGAACAGAAACTATTGTTTTCAGCGTTTTTAAGTGTTTTTGTAACAAGTTTGACCTATAGTTCAATCCGAACTCAATTATATTTGCAATTTAATTTTAGGATGGTTGCTTGCACACGTAAGCATGCATTTTTATTGAATAATCGAAATGTGCAGTAATAAAAGATATAATAACAGTTACTGTAAAAATATGGAACTGACTACATAATTACAAAATTCATAACGGTTACTATTGATGTAATAAGAAAAGCGCACCGTAAAATAAAAGTAGTTTCCAAAAATATATTTTCAATTTCAAGGATCTTTCCTCTAAACAGCTCACAGTACAGTCTAAACATGAAAACTCCTCCTTAACTTAATGCTGACCTTTGAACCGTATTTCCGTCTCAGCAAATGTTTGTGTGGCAAGTCTTCACCTATTTAAAAATAAAAACATTCACAATTGGAACGCGGTTGGGTACGAACAGCTTCAACAATTTAGTTTGAAAATTATTAGCTGCAAAAATTGGCAGGAGTTGCGAATTAATAAAAAATGACGAAATGTCCAATAGTGACTAACCACAACTGTGCATTCTAGAATTGCACAAATTACAGAATTATAAAATTATGCCCTGTTTGTAGTTCAATATTAATTTGATATTTTTAATCGCAAAGCGTAAGCATAAGCAAACACATACAAATTATTAACCTTCATTAAATACAATATACTTTTGAGTTTAAAACCTAAAACTATTACATTCAACTTTTCAACGATTTTTCACAAAACATTTACACTGACAACTTTCAACTGACCAATTACCTAGCCACGTAGTCTAATTAAATATTATAAATCATTGTAAACCTAAAATTTTATAATTTAACTTACCCGATTAGCTATTTGAATGGCGATTTAAATGTAATAAACCTCGGTTACAGTGAACCCCGGTTACACTGAACACATTTTATCCGTCCCTTCAGATTCATTCTATCCGAGATCCACTGTATACAAAACAAAAGCTACTGTTAGTGCCCAAAACGCTGTTTTGGGCACTAATGGATTTAGATAAACTTGGATAAAAATTTCCGGAACATACAAGATTTTGCTTTTTTTTTCGCGCAATTTTATTACTTCGATATACTTCGTAGCGGAGTAACTATTTCATCATATCCAAGAATTGCTACAATATCATGTTAGTTGGTTTTGACCAGGTATTTAAGTCGGCTATTTGATTTGGTTATTTAGGTGCTGAAACTCTAATGTGAAGGACTGAAAATTTTAAGAAAAATTTGTTCGAATATTCTAAAACATTTCAAAAGAATTTCATAAATAAAGGAATTCACTTAACAAAACTTGCAATTGCCATTCTAGTATTTGCGTTTAAATTATGGGCAAGCAATCAACAACGATAACAATAATCAAATCCATTATCAAGAACGTCGTTCACTGATTATATATTTTAACCATTAGTTCACTGCAGTCATGGAAATAGATCTTTCATTGTCATTGTTGGGGGAAATCAAAAAATCAGTTGGTAGTTCCCTGTTGCAAACAAACGCAACCAAGCACCGTATTTTATTCATATACAAAAATGGGGCCATTTACGGTGTTATAAATTTGAATGGAAAATGTCAGTGGTTACTTATGTCCTTAAGACTTCTATTAATTTTTGTTTTGTATGTAACCCGAGAAATAGCATAAAAAGTTTTCGGTTTTGGAGGTCTTGAAATGGGAGTCAGGGGTCATATGAGTCATTGAGACGATTCTTGTTTAAAAAAAATGAAACGAGTTTGAAATATCCGATTTTCGGTTTCGGAGTCATGGAATGGGGTTCTGGGGTCATTGCGTCATTGAGACTATCATAACTTTTAATTTAACACACAACTAGCCAGAAACCGAAAAAACCAATGTTTCGGTTTTAAGGGTTATCTAAAAAAGCCTACCAGACAGGCTGACTACACATTCCAAAGGCTGTTTGAAAGCGGTCAAAAAAGACAGTTTGGTAGGTGGGTCTATTATAATCCATATAAGCCTTGGGTGCCAACAATTTCTTGTCAGTATGATGGTAAATTGATAAATAATGAAGAGAAAAAAAGTTCATCAAACTATTTGTTTAGTATTGTCTCTGCTGCTTCAACTAAAAAGTAGTGTGGTATGTAGAAGTAAGTGCTACCGTTGCCACCCCACGCGAAAGGTTCCCCTCCTAGTAACTGCCACACTCATTTTCAGTGGTGTTGTTTGCGTTAGACAAAAAATCTAACTACATTCGGTAGCACGTAGCTATGCCTACTAACGCTCAATTCGCGTTAATTCAAGCTGCAGTAATGCTTCACACAGAAGCTAAATTGTTGTAAGTACAACATACATAAACAATTTGTTGGCAGAGTTGGACTAGAGGCATAGAGCATCTGTGACTCTCCACTAGCGAGTCGGAGACTTTAGGTTTGAATTCCACACTCAGTAGTAAAAATTATATATTTTCCAAATCATGCCATTGTTTTTTCTTTGACCTGTATGTGTTCGCTTTTCCGTGATTAGGCTTCGTATGCTAAGGCTATTGAATTGAGTGATTGGGTTTTTTAGGCCTTGAGAGAATTCTAAAGACTGATTTTTATTTTTTATAAAATAGTATGCAATTGACCTCACCCCAACCATTTCCTTACACTCTCCGTTGACCAGACGCTAAATATAAATCTCATATATGGCGCCGTGTTTCCTTTCATGAAAATGAACATGAAGTGTCTTTAGGTTACCTCCATTGGATCAGATGTCCGTTACGCAAATTTCCTCTTATTGTACAACAATCTGAAGACAAAACTTCCAGGAGAAAACATAACGATTTGAAAAATAATGTATATCTTAATCAAATTTCTCTGTTGCAAGTAATTTTTTGTCAATAGCAGGCAAACTTGCTAAATAAACCGTTAAAGTTAAGTGTATTGATCGTAGCCTATTAGCGCATTAGAATAAAAAACAACAACAAATTTTAGCAGTTTAAAGAGTCCCTACTACCAATAAGACAGCTGCCAATCGTACTATCTTTCAGTCGAAGAACTTCCCGTGTTTTCGCCTTCTATTTAGACTAGGTAAACGGACGATAGCTGCAACGAGCCGAAAAAGAAAGTAAAAAAAAAATTGAAAATTCTCCAACTGAAGAAATTGCAGTTGGCGACTGCCTTATTGGTAGCTTTCCAATAACAGAAAAAAGTAGGGGGAAATGAAAAACAAGCGGATTCTGGTTGTACTGTGTCATCAATTTCTTATTTTTTAACAATCTTGGAAAAAAAACGTCGCTTTATCTGAGAACATGTGTTACAAACAGGAGTTCGACAACTTAAAATATTTACAGGGTCATTTTGTGCATCGTTTGTCATTGAGCATCATTTTAATTGTTGCTCGGCCTGGCTAAAGGTAATTCTCTGTTGCAAATGATTTCTAGTAAATGAGATGCTAAATTGCTACGTGATGAATGAAAGGGGAAAACTTACTCAACTTATTTTGTTTAAGGATTTCACCTCTCAAATGCTTCAACAAAAAACTATCGAGATATACAAAACCTAATGCTACGTGTGCCACCCCACGCGAAGCCATACACCGCCTAGCAATTATCCAACCTGCTTTCAATGGCTTTGCGTTTTAGACACAAATTCTAGAATGCTATGCTAGAATACTGGGGCTCTTTACGTCCAAATTGGCTCAAATATCACTGAAGGATCTGCATAGGGCCTTGAGAATTTCCCAATTAACAACTTTCATCTTAGCTGGATATTTCTGATGCTCTTATATTTTTGCCCACTTATCTGCTCAGCCCTGGTGCAGCAATGATATAGTACAACAAGAGTAAAAATACAATGCATTTTTTCTTGCTATTTGACATTCGCCTGTGACCTGGTTCCACATCCTTTAAGTGAGGGAGAATGGTATCGTCTGTGAGTTCACTGGAAAGTTCTGCAAAGTGAAGAAAAATGGTTTCTGCTGGACAATGAACGTGAGGTTTCAAACCGAGGCAGAGGCTGAACTACACCTTGCGCAGACTGACCCAAGTTCATCCTCATCAACCGCAACTTTCCAGGCTTCCACTCACTACTACCACCCTACCAATTTTTTTTTACTTTGCTAGTCCCGGGATTTGAACTCGTCACCCGTTCAAGATAACAGAAGAAACCTAAGGGACTAGACTAGAGGACTTGCACTGAATGAGCGATTACTACTGGGATGAGCTGTTATTCATAAAAAATGAAATAACGACCTAATTCAAAATCTGAGATAAAATGTAACCTAAACCTAACCTGTTGTTGTAGTCTTAAGCACAATGTCTACATTGCTGTAATGTTTCCCTTAAGAACAAAGGGCAATGCTGTTTATATTTTTATGTTTATCTGTTTATATATAAATGCAAATTTTGTTTAAGTGCAATAAAAAATATTGTTGAGAATGGTAAGACAGCAGAATTTAACACTACCAACTTTACATATCGTTCCCAAATACACTTTTTTGTTGTTTTTACTCCAACAACCGCGTTCACGAAAAAAAAATGGAGTGACGATATTTACCCCAATCGATAGCACCCAACTTCTTCCATAAAGTATAAATACAAAAACATGATAGTTTCTGATACAGTTTCACAGCATTGTGTTTTAACCTAACCTAACCTAATTGAACCTACCTAGAGTAACCTAACCTACCAATACTGACTTCCTTCAACTCGAAAACGGTTTTCAAGACATGGATTGCTTCAAGGGAGTTATTACGTTCATTCTTCTTCAAGTCTTCTTCAGTCAAGCCAAGGTAATCAAAGAGCAAATTATAAGTAGTCCACACAAGTTATCATAGTTTCAATTGTTTATTTTGCCCGATCCTTCGCTGTGGTCTCTTAAATTTGTTTAGTTCAAAATTCTCTTGGCACATTAAATTTTTCATTATCAAGGCCTTTTGTGACCTATCCTACTCAAGGATTCTACGTTGCAAAGGCGTTGCGGACTTGAGCTCGGCACACGAAGCCGTCAAAGACAAGGTTGTGTCAAATCTTACACTAATCGTAGAAGCGACAGAGCTTGTTGAAATTCAGGACACTCTAACCACCGACACAATAACAATTATCAAGTTAAGATTATTTAACAACGAGAATTTAAAAAATATTTACCTTTCGACATCCTCCATTTCCTCAGCAACAGAGTTGACCATAGTTAACTCCCCCCTACTTGGCGGCGAGATCTGGAATTTAGCGTCGAAGATGTTTGCTGCAAAAAATCTACAATTGAGCAAAGTTGGTCTCACAGAGGTCCCAGCCGAGGCCTTTAAAGGGTGCCTATCTCTTCGCAGAATTAGGATTTCAAACAATGACATGACGACGTTTGATGCGTCTCTGGCAGGACTAGACTTGGAGGTTTTAAACCTACAATACAACAACCTCAGCAAGGAAGCATTTTCAAAATACGGTTTTGTAGGAGTGGTGCACATTGGAACTCTGATATTGGAGCACAACCCAAACATGGTGTCAATTTGAAGCCCTCTTGACCGCTGGAACCAAAGTTCATGTAGGAATGCGTTGGTCGTCTGTACGCAACTACATGGAGTGCAAGGGCGCAGACTGGCTCTGCGCTAAGAAGCCAAGAGGAGGCTACTTTCACGAAACGGTGTTTGGCTACGACTGTGTAGAACCCGAATTCAAGACGATAGTCGACTACTGTGACTCCTTGCCAGCAAGCCAATAAGCACTGAACAGTACCCACTACTCTTGCCTTGTAGTAAAGTGCTTTAAAATAAACCGTTGCAAACTCACAAAAACAAAGTAGCGTATTTTACTCGTACGAACAAATGAGGGTCATTCGCGGTCTCATTGTTATAAAAGGAAAGGGTCTGGCGTTATTTGGGTCCTTAAGAATATAGTAGTTTTTGTTTCAAATAAAAAGAGAATTTTAGGGGGTCTTAAAATGGGGGTCAAAGGTCAATTAGGTCGTTAAGACTATTCTAACTAAAACAAAAAAGTAGGGAGAAGGGTCCAGAAGGTTCATCATGATCCATCTTCGAACTTGACCTCACCATTGACCCCGACAATATTTTCCCGAAAACAGATTTAGAAAAAGACTTAACTCGTTCGAGAGTTATCGTGCCACCAGACGGACAAAACATTCTGGGTTGGATTACATGGTTAAGGGAACACTTTTTTCTAGTTTAAGTTTAGTTTAGTTTTAGTGCGCCAAACTACGCTCAAACATTTTACTCCTCTTGGTTTAAAACACTGTGTGCAGACTGCCTAGATGTAGAATGTGGAATTTCATGTGGGCACAAAGTGTTTTCCTAACCATGCAATCCAACCTGCTTCACTGAAATTCACGCTTTCTAATTTTAAAAAATAGTTTTTAAAAAAGTACAAAAAAAAACAATCGGCCAAACAAATTTTAAATTATGGTGTAGTTTAGTTATCTAGTTTTAGTTTAGTTTTAGCCGCTTGAATACTACATTCTAACCCTTGCTAAGGAAAATAGTATTGTGCAGCGTGCAAGTGTTGCATGGCTAGACAGGAGATAATTTTAACAGAAATGTACCACTTCTCATAGGAAAATGAGAGTAGGGCCATGCAAACTCCACCGGACCAAAGTACCATTACCGTAAGTGTTAGCTTATACGGGAGCGCTCTTTACCAGCGTATCGCCTCCTGCTTGCGCTCGTTATATGCACTATCTCTTGCCGTAAAGGCTCTTCGCCACATTGTAATTAACCCAAATTGTACCATTTGGGTTATAGGGCCCTTCCCTTTCTAAACGCTCCTTTTGATTGACTTGAATCCAGTTCCAATAGCTTTTCTGAATTGTCGAGTGCGCTTTGGAAACATCGTAAATTAGTTAATGCTGCATTGCAATCCTTTAGTAACTTCATCGTCATCATCATTGCAAGTGAGTCCTTCAGTTTAAGCTTCTACTGCTATCCGAAATTTTTTTGCCACAAAGTGCCGGTTCCCTTTGTTTTTCCACTCAAGGACACTGAGAGGCTCCCATTTCATAAATTTTTGATATTTTGACGGAATTGCCTTTTTGAACTTTGTCCAAGGAAACGCAGCTTTGAAATTTTTGTCCAAATAAGCTGTACGTCTGAAGGGTTTTCGCATCGCAGCAGAAAACCTCCATCTTGCGATCCATGGATTTTTGACCACGATGACCTGGCCCACGGGAAGGTCATAGGACAATGACTTACGTGTGTCGTTGGCGGAGAATGTGTAGTTGTAAAGTGCTATGCGTAATGCAATTTCACCCAAAGGTTCATCATCGACCACTGTCATAACAGAGGTAATTTTGTATGGTGGAGGTAATGTGCGGCAAAGGAAGTACTTTCCAGTTAGGACTTTGGCTGGTATTCTACGCTTTTCACTGTTTCGCGTGTAAACTCACTGGTTTTCAAACCCTCCGTTTCGACGAAACCGCTTGGTTTCGAAATCCGAGTCTAACTTATTGGTATTCGCCGCACCCGGCTCATCTACTCGAGATCGTAGTTACTCTTGAACTTCGATAATCTTGAAATGGGTTCCGTATTCTCCACATTTCAACAAAACTAGGGATTTACCTCTGATCCCCCGGGCGGGATAGCCCTGTTTTTAATTTTTTTTTTTTTGGAAAAATTTTGTGATCTGATTCTGAATTTTGAAACAAAGCGATCTCCTACTGCACAAATATCTAATTTCTATACTTAAATCAATTAGCAACAAAATAGATATCACAGAGTGGGTGGCTTTATTGAATTCCGACCAGCTAATTTAGTTGATTGTAGCATTTTGTAACTTATCCGTTCGGATCTGAGTAATTCCAAGAATTGCAAATGCTTTGAATAATATACAAAATGTGGGAACCCCCAAGGTTAGCTCTGTTGCCTAAAATCCGCTCGGAATGTCAGCTGTAAATAGAACAGTTAACAGTGTGAGCTCTTTGACTGTATTTAGCTACTTATTAAATTATGTAATGAGAGTAGGTCACTTTTATTACGTGTATTTAGTGAATTATCAATCTCTGTTCTACTTTCCGATAATTGTCGACCGGGCGCCAGTAAATGATTAGCATATTAGGGGCACCATCAGTTTTTACGTCCGCTCGGATAACCATCTGCTAACGAGAATAGTAATTAGCTTTTAACAGTGATAGAAAAGAATTACAATCAATTAGGTCAGGATTGATACAAAACTTACATGCAAGTTGTCATTGTGAAGGAGATGGAGTGCTTCTTAGTAGTCCACATTACGTATGAAGTTGTTGTTGGTAGAGTGAAAGTGACACTTGTTAATATCCGTTCGGATTAACTATTAAGCGGTACATTATAATAAGCTCTCAATTAGATATAACTGTTATCAATATTATCAATTCGTTAACTATCTTACCTGTCAGCAGCTGATGGATTTGAGATTCGTACCGCTTTTCAAACGTTGCCCTCCGAGGAATGGCAGGAATTCGGAAATTGATTGGTTCTTTGTAATTTGTATTATTTAATTGAATTATCATTAAAATTAACTCAACTCCGATCGGAGACAATAACAATGTATTTTAAATTAACAGTTTTTGCGCGCTTGGAAATGAGAGGGAATTCAAAATATACTTTGAGTTTTGGTATTCACCGCTCTTGTTTTTAGCTAAAATTTCAAGGATTTGGTTCGAAATCCTGCTCAGTGAGAGGATAAAATTTTTACCTTCCGCCGCCACTTTTTTAACCAAGGGTTTCGTAAAAAAGTGCGGCGAATCCCAAAAACTTGAAACTCGGGGATCAGACCCAATTACCCGAGGGTAGTTTCACAAATAACGACCGGAGATTACCAGCCGTCTGTATTTTTTGACAACGTTACAATATCAACGCAGTCAAATATACGCAATTTGTTGTATAATTATTGCCAATAGATGCGGATTGGTTGATCAATGATTTGTAACGTAACGTAACGTTTCCTCGTATTTTCCGATAAATTGTTCTTGTTGATTTATTTGAAAGTCTTTAATTGTATACTGAAGCAGCATAGCAGTGTTGCTGAGGTTGCCAGACTGCCTTTCTTGCAGTCGTCGAAACCACTGGTCTATGTCCATGATGAAGTACGAGGTACAAATTAGTAGAAACTGTTTTATTGAAGTTGATTGATTGTATGATAAAAAAAACTTGTTAATGCGAAATATGTTCTGCTATTACTTGACTCAGATGCCCTCAAATCCTCAATTTTTTTTTATAAGAAATGTCTTAACGTCAAAAACATCTAAATCGAAAAAATTAGTAAAAAAATGAGACAGATTTGAGTGTTTTGGAGTTTTTGTTTTGCATGTAGTTAAATAAACAAATTGTATATAAGGTTCCAGATACGATTTTGGTCTGGTACATCTATAATAGTTTAAAAACTTTCTGTACAAAAATTGATTTATATTTTAGTTTTAAATAAACTTCTTATAAGGACGTACTTTGTGTAAATTTAGGTGTTACGGGTCAATCAAGTAAATAACTTTTAAAAATTCGTCATTGCTATATGACTCGTATATTTGTAAAAAATTTGCAATTGAACAATGTCATACGCGCCAGTGCTTTCTTGACGACGTTGAATTTTTGCACTCTGCAAGAGTTCTTCAAACGTGTGCTTATCTGCTGCTTCAGCCTGATGCACTCCAGTCTAAAATAAAGTAGTAGTCATGCTTAGTTAAATCTGGTGCATAAGTTTCACAAATTGTAATGCAAAAAATTGTAGAAAAGTTTTACATCGGAAGTTCTCCTAAAACAAACCCGAAGGTTTCCAGCCATTAGGTCAAAATAAAGAGGTCAACAACAAAGACGTCAACACAAGAAAGAAGACAACAGTAGAAGAGGTCCACAGTGAAAAGACGCCAACAACAAAGCGTCGCTTAACAAAAATTAGTAAATCATTTAATAGTAAGGGAAATTCAAATTTACAAACAACTTTCAAATACAATTTGTTTAAAGTATTTATATAACCTAAACCGAACATTTAAAAAATTATTTTAAAAACTAACGTGAAAATTAAGTACTGCACACCTTTGTTGTTGACGCCTTTTTACTGTTGACCTCTTTTTATTGTTGACGTCTTTATTGTCGACGTCTTTCTTGTTGACCTCTTTTTATTGTTGACGTCTTTATTGTCGACGTCTTTCTTGTTGACGTCTTTTTACTGTTGACCTCTTTCTATTGTTAACGTCTTCTTTTAGACGTCTTTCTTATTGACGTCGTTTTACTGTTGACCTCTTTATTTTGACCTAATGACCTGCTTTCCACCACAGCTTGTTAATTACTCCTCTATTTTAACAACGCAATAGGCTTGAACGTTTGAATTGTATGGCTTCAATAAAAAAAAAATGCTTCTACGATTCTTCATTCACAGATTAAATGGATAATTATTTTACAAATTGCAGAAAATTAAGCATGAGCAGTGTTGCGTTTGAAATGGTTGCTCCTTAACAAATAAAAATTTAGAAATTTGGTTCTTATTTAAGTAAAAAAAAATCTGAACTAACAATTTATCTAAAAACAAATTGTTTGGATAAAATTAGTTATTTCGCTTATTAGTTATTAGTTATTATTTGTAAGTTATTGTTCAACTAAAAGTGAATACCTGCATAAAAATAATTTGAAACAAAGACTTACTTTCAGCAATGTAATTGCCTCATCAAATCGTTGAAGGCCGCAGAGGGCCCTCCCATTTCTAAAAACTCCTTTTGAATGACTTGGATCCAGTTCCAATAGCTTTTCTAAATCGCAAAGTTTACTCTTAAAACATCGTAAATTAGTTAATGCTGCTGCGCGGTTGCATAGCAATCCTTAAGAAACTTCATCGTCATCATTATTGCAAGTGAATCGTTCAGAGTAGGCTTCGACTGCCATCCGAAAAAAATTTTTACCACAAAATGCCGGTTCCCTTCGTTTTTCTACTCAAGAACACTGAGAGGCTCCCATTTCATATACTTCTAATATTTCGACGGAAGTTGGAAAAATTTAAATTTGAAAACCTTTTTGAACTTCGCCCAAGAAAACGCAGCTTTGAAATTTTTGTCCGAAATAAGCTGTTCGTCTGAAGGGTTGTTGCATCGCTGCAGAAAACCCCCATCTTGAAAAAACTTGAACCATGAATTTTTTTTACCACGATGACCTGACCCACCGGAAGGTCATAGGATAATGACTCGCGTGTGTCGCTGGCGGAGAATGTGTAGTTGTAATGTGCTATGCGTAATGCACCCAAGGGGTCATCGACCGTTGTCATGACAGAGGTCATTTTGTATGGTGGAAGTATTGTGCGGCAAAGGAAGTACTTTCCAGTTAGGACTTTGTCTGTATTCTTTGACAACGTCGCAATATCAACGCAGTTGAATGAAGTCAAATCTACGCAATTTGTGATAGAATTAATACCAATAGACGCGGATTGGTCGATTAGAAATTTGTTACTACGTAACGTTTGCTCGTTAAATTGTTCTTGTTGATTTATTAGAAAGTCTTTGTTTGTATACTAAAGCAGCATAGCAGGGTTGCTGAGGTTGCCAGACTGCCTTTCTTGCACTAGTCTATTTCCATGTCCATGCTGAAGTAAAAGGTACAAATTAGTATTTAAAGCAGTGTTATTGAGGGAAATTGTTTGCATAATAAAAATTATAAAATTCAATCATGCATGATTGCATGATTGAATTTTTTGTTTTACTTGACTCAGAGGCACTCAAATCCTCAATTGTTTGTATAATAAAGGTCATAACGTCAAAAACAATTCTAAACTTTATAAAAAAAAAATTTTGAGTGTTTTAGAGTTGATGTTTTGCATGTAGTTAAATAACCATATTTTATATAAGGTTCCAGATAAGCTTTTGGCCTGTTACTCTAATATTTACGTTAGGTACTTACGTAAAAAATTTACTGTCCAAAAATTGATTTATATTTTGCTTTTAAGTATTGGTATAACTTCTAATAAGGACGAAACACCATCTGTTTAAAGAAGAGCACACTCACTTTGTTTAAATTTAGGTGTTACGTGGCAATCAAGTAGAAATATTTTTTTAAAATTTGTCATTGCTATATGCTTTGTCTCTTACTATGAGAATTGTCGACTTGAATTTTTTTTGATGATTTTATGGTGTGATTGAGTGTCAGCATCAACTTAATAGAGGCTCATTAGAATAGCATTAGTCATCGATTTCTTCTAGAATATTCTATATTTTGAGATAAGGTTTAAAACTTGGTTGACTTTCCAAAACGCTAAAACAATCATTTCAAATTTTTAATTACACTTTCAAAATTTTCACATAACCCCTTTTAAATGACATAGATATTCACTTTGGACTCTACATTGTGACAAGGAAAGAAAGAGAAAACCTATAGGTAAAGAATTCCCTTCAAAATTTAGTAAAAGCAAAATAGAAAAAGGAACAAAATAGAGCTGAGGAATTTTATTTTTACAAAACTTTTTACCTGAGAAATGTTTCCTCCAATTTCTTACCAAAAAAAAATTCTTTTGGAAGGGATTTGATTTGTTACACCTTGCAGTCATAAACTGCATTTATTTTACTTCCTTCACACAAAATTTTACACAGCTGTTGCAAAAACTGCCAAGATCTAAATACCAAAATTTCTTTAAAAAAAACTATTTTTAAATTGATCATGCGCTACTTGATTGTACATTCAATGTGATCCTAATTTAGTTTTACGTAAAAGAAGCACAAGTAGGATTTTTACAGCCCTCTATTAAACTACAATCATGGAGTCTCTACCTCTGGAGGTAAGTAATTTTGGTAGTTTTTCATATCTAACACCCGTTTAAAAATTGGTTTTTGTACATGTCATGCTGAATAACTAGAAATGCCAAACAACCCAGTTAACTTATCTAGTCAAAAAATGCACTTTTTATGGGTTTTCTCAATAACTAACACGACTTTGCAAAGGCATTATACAAAAAAAGTTAAAGTTTGTTTTTATTTGAGTTGTTAAAGCGTATCGGTGAATGCAACACTAATTTCTAAATTCTAATTTCTAAAGATCATTTTCAGTTTTGATACCTGTTTAAAATTGGTTGTTCTAAATTGAGTCTATTTTGCTTAGGAAAAAGTCAAACAACTAATACTCAGTTAAAGGATTTAAACCTGTAGAAAGGATTGGATTTCTTATTTAGTTTTGTTTTATAACATTCGAAACATTTTGCAAAAGTGAAATATATAATTGACAACTTCAATAAACCAGAATGTGCAGTCATTTTTACCGCTCACTGGTCAATGTCTGAGGCCTTTGAAATTTTCAAATGGCGTCATTTAAAAAAATTAATTTCTTGATACATTTATTTTGAATTTACAAGAAGCATGGCTTTCATCTTACAAAATGTGCGAACGATAAAAATCTTAAACATATCCTATTTTTACATTACGTTTGTTTTGAATCAGATACTTGAACTAATTGTCGGATTCACAGACGAACGCACATCAGCGGAA
>JAQFYP010001666.1:0-14754 GCA_034694865.1 Bilobella braunerae
TCCTAAACTTGAAGTCAGGAAATGCGACACAGAAATTAATGAAGCCGTGCCTCTTCTTCCGGTTGAGGTACAAAAAACAAAATACTTTTCTCTAATTGCTATAAATAAATATAATTAACTATTTACTAATAAATTCATTCGTTAACCAATAATTCTATATGTTGTTGAGCAAGTCTTTGAATTCTGCGCCGTCGCAAAGTTGATCCCCCTGCGCTTACTCAGCCGAACTATGAACAACATTGTATCGAAATACATTTGTCGACTCCCAGCAAAAATGTTGCCTTGAATGAACCGGAAAAAGCTGGACGATTCAACGAGTACCTTGAAGGGTGAATTACAGGGTTGAGCTCAATTTTTGTCGCCTATCGCTTTGGGGGGCCCTGCGAAAGTACCCTTCAAGTTCTCCGGGTTGTGTGCCCATCGGTCAAGTTTGCTAGATTTCAAGCAAAGAACTTTGATACGCAGATACTATCCCATGTACCAAATGTGCAAGTACTGCTTTTCATCGGACTTCCAAACATCGCTAAAACACACTTACCGATACTGCCAAACTTACAAAACTCAAGCGCCTGATACAACTTGCTCCGCTTGACTATGGAGCACTTACTTTTGTGGCTCCAACTGGCGCCAAATCTACAGGAAATTGAAAGTCACATCCCAGAAGATATCGAGTACCCACATCAATACATCGACCTATTTTGCGTGCACAGATGTCTCAACAGAATTGAATTACCGCTGCATAAACTATCCATGGGACATAGACAGGTACTGAAAAATTAGTCCTAATTAATGCTGTAGTTTTCATAAATTCCGGGCCTGGTGCATGCATCCAGAGGAAAAATAATTTGCGGCACAGGATATTTCTTATACCAACCAACAAATGACTACTATTCTTCACTTGCTTAACAACACAGGGTAACCTAACGAGCCCGTTTTTAGAGAAGTTGCCGCGGCGCCTTCAAAGCCCGCAAAGCGGGCTTTCTAAAACACCGAGTAGCACCTTTTTAGTTCAAAAATCAAAGTGTTTTATACTTCGATCTGCCTGACGCAAATTGAACTCAAGTAATGCCTATAGTACCCATGTATATATAGAATATTTTAAATTTTGGAAACTATCACACGATCACTTCCTAATTTTATTAAGGAAACAATTGAGTACATATATGATTGGCAAGTATCAAAAATTTGAAAAATCAAACATTGCGCAAGCGAGCTGTAACGGCAATTTTTATTTGTTTAAGTTAATGATACTTGACAGTCGACCGATTTGTAATTTTGAACCCATTGGACATTTTCACTTTTAATATTTTAAACATTGGACATTGCCATTTTGGCAATTTTCGGAGCAAGCCAGTCTTAGGACAGAACAACCCAGAAATCAACATAAAGAAAACTCCTGTCCCAGAATGGGCTTGCTCGGCTAGTTGCATATATTCACACGGAACCTCTGGAGCACAGTGCAGGAGAGGACACGGTGGTAGAGCTACACTCTCAAGAGGCACCATGGTCTCGTGGTAACACGAGCTAACTTTTGCTTTGCATGGGATCGAATCCCAGTTGGAGGTCATAATTAGCTTCAGCGTACGTAAGAACCTCCATTTCCATGTAAAACTGAATTTTGAAAAATTAATTGTTGTTAATTATTAATCACAATTAACTTATTAGGAATCAATTTTGAGCCATTTGAAGGTCATAGTTAGCTTCAACGTACGTAAAAACACTCATTTACATGATAAACTCAACTTTAAAAAGTTAATTAGTGTTAATTATTAATCACAATTAACTAATTAGAATGAAAATTTGGGAATAAAGAAATTCTGTTAATCATTTGGTATCATATATTGAGCAATTTCGAAAAGTTAATTTTCAAAAAAAAAAATGAAAAAAAAAATTCACCACTCGGCCACACGGCCAGTTTTAAATCAACATAAAAGGGTGGTTTTGTCTTTGCCTTGCGCCTCACGACGACGACGACCAACTCTGTATTATTTATTGTAATATATATTTCCATCCTTTAATTTGAAACAAAAAACAAAACAAACAAACAAAAAAAACCTAAAAACCGTTTTTGTTTTCTGTCTTAGGTGTCATCTCGGTCAAATATAGAATCAAAGGATGGATCCCGTATTTAATTTTTCAAAGATAACATTTTCTGTTTTTTGAATGCCCGTCTATATACTCGAACAAGAAGTAGGGATGGGGTCAACCGTAACGGACTTACATAGGTAATTACTGTGGATAATATTACCAGTCTCATTTGTCATGCAAAGACGTGCGGGTTTGCGACCTCGGAATCCATCTTCATTGGAAGTGCTGTGGCAGGACGTTCTCGAGGCGAAGCAAACTAAAGTAGGAATGATAGATCAGTCAATAGAAAATATCAAGATAGCGAGATAACAATGAGATAATAAATATATCAGGCAAAGTGCGACGTAGTCGAAGACGAAGACGAGGACACATATGAAGGTGAGTGAAACCGAGTTACGTGCAGCAAGTTGCATTGTTGCGGGTTATTTTGAACTTTCTTCTAGCTCATGCAGTGCACAAATGTTGCACAACGCAACTTAGAGATCCGAGATCTGGAATAGTACTGACAAGCACACCGCGCGTCGTGATTCCTTCAGATTAAGCTGAGACTTGGTCAACGTATTAAGCCAGTCATATAACTGACCCCCAATTTTTTTTTTTCTCCATGGCCATAAATTTTGAAATTTTGTTGAAAAAACGATTTTGAGATGGTTCCGGAAATCCTTATGGGATTTAACACGTAATATTTAAAATTTTACGTGGTCCCCCTGTCTAAAATCTCAAAAAGTAAATCTTGAACTCTCATTGTATTTGAATAAATTAGTCCAAGTGCGTGGTCATATATATGCTTATACACGTCCAAATTTCTGTGTTCACGATTCACTTTTTAAGTTTTTCGAGAGGGGGGACCACGTATAATCTCAAATATTACGTGTTAAATCCCATAAGGATTTCCGGAACCAGGCATCTAGAAATCGTTTTTTTTTAAATTACAAAATTTATGGCCATGGAGAAAAAACAAAAATTGAGAATAAGTTTTATGATTGGCTTAACGTTTTTACTAAGTTTAAGGTCAATCAGAAGGAATCGCGACGCGCGGTGTCCTTGTGAGTGATTCTTTCAACTTTCTCCGGTTGTGAAAAAATTTGGAGAAAGTTTGGAGGAAAACAACCGAGAGAAATGAAGGAGAGTTGTGCGCAACCAGCAGTAATGGGTGAAAGTGCTATGGAAGTTGCACTTCCTCTCTCCTTCTCTCTACACAATAGTATGAGGCAAAACAAAACAAGCCGTACATGGACAGCACAATTTTAGTTTTAATATTTTTATTACGGGTGAAATAAAAGTTATTGTTCCAAGAAAACTGAAATTTTAGTCTGTAAGTTTTGGAGTAAATATTCTTACGGAACGCACGCTTGTCACGCACTAATACTCAAGACATTTGAGTATTGAGACAAAATATTTGAAAGAAATAACTTAAAAAACAAAAAAATGTAATACTTGTGGAAACCGGTTATCTGAAATCGCAATTTTCAATTTTAATGTTTACTTTTTAACACAAAAACATCCTCAAGCTACAACTTCTAAAAATTTGTTTAGCCAAAAGGATATTTAAAATTATGTTAAGCATTATTTTATTTCAATCCCTTTGACGTTTAGGAAATTTTTTCGGAAACCTCAAAAATCTCTCATGGAATTTGGTATACCGTGCGTTTCACCAGAAACTAAACAACCCAAAACAAATAATTTATTTATTTTGCTCAACTATGAAAGGATCTTGAGGTAAAAGTAATTTCATAATCTAAAGTTAATCGTTGACAACGCTAAGGGAAAATAAAATTTACAACAAATTTCGCCCTATAAAATTAGCTATTGGCCATGGTAACAAAATGAGGTGTTCAGTTTCTGGTGAAACGCACGGTTTATCAAAAAATCTAAACTGGGCAGAACTTTGGAAACTATGAGTCAAAGAAATGCAAAATTTCAGGTCATCATTTTTATTATCAAAATATTGAATTTCAAAAAATTTGAACATATCTTTCTATTGGATACTTGCGCCATTATTTTTTTCTGACATCATTCGACCGAACGTTGTGAATAAATTTGGTCCAAATGTAGAGAATTTATCTGTTTCCCTACCCTAACCTAAATGAAATGAGAGTTTAAGCCTACAATTAACGAGACCCATGAGGCTCTCATTCACTATTCAAATAGCGGAACCTTAAATTGTTGCATGATTACTTTATCAAAGGTGGGCATGATCATGCTTTCGAAATCTTGCTTTTGCCAGATAGTGGCAAAGTCCTTTGCATCAGCGCATGTTTTGTTTTAGGACTAGCTAATAAAGCCTTTCAAAGGTAGCCGCCGCAGTCTAGTCGTTAGTGCGTCGCACTCTCCACACTGCACTCGTGGGTTCGAATCCTACGGCTGCCTTCGTCCTCATGTGTGTGGTATTCCCACTTGGTTTTTCCACACAACTCGGCCCAAATTGGCGTGAGGACATCGGACATAGGGCTCCCCCGCCTCCTAGTGGGTGGATAGAGCGCGCCCTCGAGCCCCATAGGCCGATGCCTGCAGGGGGTTGTAGCAAATCATAATAATTAAAAATAAAATAAAAATAAAGCCTTTCGGACAGAAAAATCAGTAGATTAAGAGTAAAATCCTTTTGTCCATGGGCGGACTTGTTTCGGTTGTGGTAAGAATCTGAACCTAAACTAACCTAACTGTATTCAAAACCAAATTAGAAATTATTGCGACAAAATAACTGGTAAGTTTTCTTTATCTTTTTTTTTTGAAAAAATCTCCTTTACAATTAAAAAATTGAAACTACCCAGACTTGCTTTTCCTAAGTCAAGAGGATCTGGGAACTAGAACTACAATCCTCGTGTCCCAGGACGGGCTTGTTTGGTTTTCGCAAAGACTCGTCGTATGTCTCATTATTTTTCTGAGTCCATCCGCACTTTTTTGCTTCGTTTCTTCAATCCTGAAATAATCAAATTGTTTTAACTTATTCATGCGATGCGATCATATGCTTGCAATCTTGAAAACTGCTCATTTCTTACAATAGGATCAAGTTTCTTTTAGCTTCCAAGTTCTTAACATTTCTTCCACTTTAACCCGAGATCGAAACCCAGTGTCTTCATGGAGACAAAAGAAATTTGCTAATTGTTTATACGATTTACACGACTGCTTTTCTCCACAAATTTGAAAGTGTACCCACTCGTTTCACGTTCAACCACTCTTGATCCTGGGACCTGGGTAAATGAATATTTGAAATTTCCTTGCATTGCACGCCCCATGACCTAATTTGACTACACTATTATCAGTGTTAGACTAGAAGAAAATTAGAGACCTTTTTCAATACTTTTCGGTCATAAATCTATTATTTTGCTCAAATAAAAATTGCAATTCCGCATCTTATGAATACTAAATTTGCGTTTCTGGGCTCTGTTGTTCTCCACTTCTGGTATGCCATAACGTTTGTTTTAAAACAAATTCTGAATAATTAATATTCAAATCAAGGGAATTCCCGATCGAGTTGAAATGCACGTAAAGGAAGCAGAAGCGGAAAAACTAATTGAACAGATTTAAAATCCATTTCTATGATTTGAACCCTTCTTACCCCAAGAATTGAGTACTTGAAGTTGACCAGAAGTGAGCTGTTGAAGGATACAAAGGCTAACAATCAAAACAAGGTCAAATGAAGTCAATGACCCCTTGGCCTGTAGAGAACACCTTACAGTTCCTAGCAATTGTGGCAGGTGAAATGCATGAAGTTACCACGGACAATTTATTTTCCACCTTTACTTATTGACAAGGATGAAAGATTTAACCTACTTTTAATTGGCGAGCTGTTACTGTGTTACAAAATAAGTTCGCTGGGGCCTTATAGAAGGTTCAAAGCCCAACTTTTGATCGAGGAGTGCAAAGGGGTGAGAAAATTCAGGGGCAAGAGGCATTCAAAATTGCACTTGAGTCATTGTGCATTGCACATGAGACGTGCATTTCACATGAGATATTGTGCATTGCACATTCGGTATTTCCGTCTCATGAAGGAGTGTTTAGCTATTTTTTGTTGTAATAAAAAACACGCACTCAACTTACAGCTTTCTTTCTCAATTGGAAAAGAGGAGACAGAAATAGATAGGATGAAAGTTGGCATTCCCTAATTTGTCCTCAGATTCGTGCCACTCCTCCATTTATGTCATTTAAGTGAAAAGTCGGACTTGGCTTCAGTCACCTTGAAGGAGAAAGGAGATCCAAGTTCAAAATTCAAAATTTTGAAAGTTCAAAATGAAGTTGACAATTCTCTGCAGAGTCATTTGCGTCAAATTATTCCGTTTTATTTTTCCTATTGACAAGCAGTCGTGGTGGGCGAGGTGGGTCCCGCCAATCTTAATGTTAATACAAACTCTCCGAATTGAAGCTAGCTATTGCATCTCATCATATTACTTAAAAAAGGCGTTTATGCCCCCTAGAATACTTGTTGCAATGAGTTCGTTAGCTAAATCTATAATCTCAGGATGGGCTAGTTGAAGCACTATTATTATAATTCAATTTATTATCAGCACTTCTAGCACAAACAAAATTTTAAAGGTCACGGCTGTAAAGGTACTATCGAAGCAACTAAGGGCTTCAATTCCAGGGTAAGATCCATAGAGCGTGGATCTACATTGTAATCGAGTGGGTGCACATTGGCAAGCGAGTGTAATTGTGTGGTTTCTATATTGGCAACAGCGTGTAATTGTGAGGTTTCTACATTGGCAACAGCGTTTAATCGTGATGGATCTATATCGGGTATGTCGTGATATTGTGAGGCGCTATATTTAGAACGGAACGCATCCACCGCAGTGATATTCATCCCAACCACAGTGATTGAAGTTACAATAGGCGTTTCCACAGGGCTCGATTTCCGTGCAACCTCCATTGATACCGCTGCCGCAGACATCGACAATCTTAATAAAATCTACAACAACGAGGGCTTCGCATGAGTTAAATATTATAAAATTTCCTTATTTCAGAAACATATCTATAACCAATATTCAAAACAGTACGGTTTTTTTTATAAATAATAGATAACATCACCACTCTGATTTGTCATGCCAGAAGACATTGCCTTTGGTCTTTGGAATCCCTGTGCACGGTGAGTGCCATTGCAGGATATCTTCGACGCAAACCCAACTACAGCAACAATGATAGATTTAGTTGATTGAAAACATCCATACTGTTTGATAATAATAAAATAATAAACATGAATCTGCCGCACTGTTGTACCGGAAATAAGTACGACAAAACCGAAGAATACTACGATGAAGACGACACTGAAGACGAAAATGCAGATGGCGGAAATGATGGCTGAAACCCAGTCACGCACAGGGATTTGCATCGTTATTTCAAACTCTTTACTTCAGTAGTCCACAACTGCTTTACAGCACAACTCATACAACCCGGATCTGGAAGAGTACTGAGTGTCTCCTCCAGCAGGAGGCGAAGAAAGTAGGAGAAAGTTTGGAAGAAAATAACTGATGGATTGGAGGAGAGTTGTGCGCAACCGAAGGAAATGAGTGAAAGTGCAATAGAAATTGCATTTACTCTTTCTCTCTATCTGTGTCTTTATATAATAGTCTAAGGCAAAACCAAAGTAGCCCGTTCACGGACAGGTGGATTTTGTACTTACTTTGAGAGTAAAAAGGTCAGTAGCAACTGAAGTGCATTTTAGTGTTCAAATGCAATTGAAATTTTAGTATACAAGTTTTGGAGTGCTATCGTTACGCATTCACGCACGTACGGTCGCTCCTGTGCGGAAATCAAAACACCACGGGAATATAACCTACCATGACGCATATATACATAACGTGACGCTGCACTCGAGGTGCCAGCGAAACTTAGCGACATGACCGCTCGACGTTGGATGGCTGCGATCAATCGGTGAAGGTGACTCGCGACACTTGCTTGGCAAGGACAATGAACTCGACGATGGACTCGGCAAACGACTAAAATGACGACTGACTCTTTATTGACGACAATAGGGCAACAAAGTCAAAAGTCACGGTGGGGCTACGACGACTACTGCTACGGGCTGAGTGGTCATGACGACTGGTCAAGAGCAAGGACAAACCAGAAGTCACCAAGAACAAAACGACGTGCACACCTTTTTATAGATGTGCATACAAGGACAAACTCAATGAACTCTAACTTAGGGACAAATCATGAAATAAAATAACAAACACACGTCTGTGATAAAATGTGTCTACGAACTAGTAAACCTATTGGAGTCATGAGCACGGCGTCTTCAGCGTTTTGAAACTAATAGTTTGAAAAAAAAACTATTTTTTTTTGCATTTTTAAAGACTTTTAAAAGTTATTATGAAAATCCATAGCATTTAGCTTTTTCAGTTAAAGTGAACAATATTTTTCCAACTTTCACGAATCTTTACGTTTTTCAAAGTTTAAAAACGTTTGAAGAATAAAAATTCTTTGACATTTGACCTCATGGGACCCTACATTTTTAAAAAGAGTTCAAATTAAAAAATTTCAAAATTTTCAACAAAAATTTTTTATTCCAAGTTTCGAAATACCTGTACGTTTCTGGAGAGCAAAATGAGCATACGCATACGCAAACGATGCACAGGCGGAATTTTATTTTTCTACGTAGTTCAGCGTAGGTGCTTAGAAATACGAATTCAAGAGTGAATGTCTTCGGAAGTGAGAAAAACAGGAATTTGTGCACTTGGGAGTTTTCCTTTTCATTGATTGAATAGATTGATTTTTGCACCATACAATGATGAATTCTATCAAATCATTCTTAGACTAAAAAAATCAAGTTGGCCGACTTGGCCTCGTGGTTTAGAACTTCTGTCTCTCCACCAGCCAGCCTAAAAACGGGAGTTCGAATCCCCCAATCAGCCACTAAAAAGTTTTTACTAATTGATTTTTGGTAATTCTTTAATAAATTACCTTGCCTCTAACCTGTGTGTTTCCGTATCTCCGTCACTAGCATACCCAGTCAGAGGATATAGAAATTAGCCGATAGATACCTAATATTAATGAGCTCCTTCCCTACCATATCCCTTCCATCTTCTTTACATGTTGACCATCCGCCCTGCCGAAATGCCAAGTGCCTTTTCCTTATTAAAAAAAATCAAATAAGGCATTTTGGCAATAAATGCATTATTTTGCTCAAGTTAATGATGCAAGTCCTACGTCTGATGAATATTAAACTAGCCTCCGGTCTCTGTTGTTCTACATTTAGTAGTGCCATTGTTTTTTTTTTCAAAACATAATCTGTATAATTAATATTCTGATGAAGATAATTCCCTATTGATTTGACAAGCGACTAAAGCAAGCAGAAGTGAAAAAAAAGTTCAACCAAATTTAAACCCACAAACACAACTTAGATTCTGGATATGGAAATAATAAGCCATTTTTTTTAGCAAGTTGCAAAGAATGTAGGAGAAAGCTGGGAGCAAAGGAGTGACGAAGTTAATGAGAGTTGTGCGCCACCGGCAGCATTGGATGAAAGTGCAATTGAATTTGCATTCCCTCTCTCCCTTTCCAACTCTCTATAAACAATAATTAAAAGTAAAACCAAAGAAGCCCGTCAAAGGAGTGTAGGATTTTATTTTTATCATTTTACTTTGATGGAATTCTAGGATTATATAAAAAAAACACTGTTTTTTTTCGATACGTTTTTTGACACTACGCTTTTTGATTCTGCGTATTTCTTTATCTACGATTTCGTACACTACAATTTTGGTCACCGCGTTTTTGGACATACGCTTTTACGACTGCGCTTTTGGGTTTACGCGTCCGTCTGCAAGCCAAATTGCAAAATTGTAATATATATGTATATATATATATATTTAGTTTTATGACATCGTTTTTTCTATCAAAATTTTCAGTTAAATTCAAAAGAGTTCATGAAACCTACTTTTCGCATCTTACCTACGTTTTATCACATCATCATTTGACAGATTGATGTAATTCAGTGTCGTCCAAACGTAGTTACGAGTTGTGAAATGTGAATCCCCAATTCACGAGACTCATGTGGTACACTCGTGATATTTGTCTTTGCAAATATCGGAATCTAAAGTACTCAGGACTTAAGTGTCAAACGAAGGTTTAGTGTTTTGGTCCCATAGGAGTCATTCGTCGAAGTGGAATAAAAAAAACAATATAATAAACAAATAATAATAAAATAATAATAATATATATGAAATATAGATACAGGTATAATAAATTGTTGCATGACTATAGGGCCCGACCAATATATATAGTTCCACATTCCAAACTTTCTCCTGAAGTCAGATTTAGTCCAACCTATGTAAAAAAAAGTCTCAAATTATAGATAAAGCGATTTTACACAAGGAGCCATTGAAGAAAAAACGGAATAATGATATGCCGAATTTTATCAGGGTAAAAAAAACAAGAGTTTTTCACTTTTCCGGAAATTTCTTTTTCTGTGAATTTAAAAAAATTAGAATGTTTTTATGGTTCAAAATTTTTTCACTATTTGCACTTCTTTTAGTTCCTGATTTTATGAAATCTTGATCATGGGTAGTTACCTATGAGAGATATGTGGTTGTCCCAAAAACCTACTCAAAATCAAAATTTCAAAAAATCATAACTTTTGAACGAATGGGAGTTTTTGCTTCTGCAAATAGTAAATTTTTTTTTTCAAATAATAACAGCATTCCAGAATAGAGTTTGGAATTTAGATAAAAAAATCACGCACAACGTTAAAAACAAACCCGGGTAGAATTCGGGTATATACTTTTTTCTTTCTTTCTTTTTTTTTGCAATAGGAAATTGTGTAAAATCGCATAATTTTTGCTTTGGGCCATCATTTGCATACATTGGATTAAATCTGGCTCCAGGAGAAAGTTTGAAAAGTTGAGCTATATATATATATATTGAACTGGTCTAAAATTAACTCAAATTAAAAAAAAAACGTAACCTTGGCCGGATATCAAGAAACCGAGTGATGACAAGCTACCCCCTCAGCCCCTCGCGTTTATTTTTTCGAATACTTAATCAATCAGGTTTAATTAGGTTTTATTTTACACCAGTTGATTCAAAAAAGGTTATAAAGCTGGAACAGGTTTCAGTTTTGTGAGATTAGGTTTTCTAAGTTTGATTAAATAGGTTGTGGGGCTAGAAACGCGGGGCTAACTTGTCGAGGATGAGGGGGCAGCTTGTAGGGACCAAGAAACCGGATATTTGAAAAATGATTTTGATTATGTTTCGTAATTCATCAAGGTATCGCGCTAAACAGACTGACAGATGGACAGAACGAAATCGTAAAGTGGATAAGTAAAGTAATTTTTTATTGCAGAGAAAGCACATAAATTGAAGGATTGCTTTGTATCAGCGAAGGTTTGGGTTTAGCACTAGACAGAGGGTCATGAGCTTGGATACATTTAATCCAGAAATAAAAAAAAGTCGTACTGTTTCAGGGCGGACTTGTTTTAGTGACAATCTGAATATTCAAAAGCAAACTACGGCACATTATTAAGCAGTGTCAGCTACTTCTTGTTTTCGTTCTGTCTGCGCGTCCGTCCGTCTGTTAGTCCCGATTATCTCAGTAACTACACAACATATTTCAAATCTGCTTTGGGTATGAGTTGACTGACTCATGTTCAGTTTAACTTTAGTTTTATTTGACTCCAAATGACCATCAGGTTACAGGTCAAGGTCAAAATAATTATTCTAGAACTACATGAAAAATGACCACTAGAAACGTAGCTTTTGTACGAAGGGGAATAACGTTTCGATTGGACGCTTTCCCGAAAAACATACCACTTGGCCTCAAAATGTCCTATCAAGGTCAAACCCTACATCTTTAGGTTTAGGTTAGGAAAAACGAGATACTTGAAGTAATTTGTAAAATCGTTGAATATTTTACAAAAAAGTCAAGTACCTGTGTCTATAGAAAATGATGTCGCAGATAATTCTAACTTTCGAGAAAATTACTTATTTATTAATCAATCATTTATTTGGTATATGGCGAACCTATGATCCATATGTTAACATTTTTTAAAATTCCTTTTTTACAAAATTCTCTACGGACTGTTTCTACATTTCTAAATCAAATTTTGGTTTTACAAGAAAGTTGGTTTTGTAAACTTTCTAAAGTGCGTGTATCAAAGAGACAGTTTGTACATGCTGGTAGTTAAGCAAAGTTAAGGTAGTTAAGTTTTAACAAAACAACTTTTTTCAAAAGTTTGAAAATGTTTTTTTCAATCAAAGAGTATTTTTCTGCAAAATTCTTTAGTTTGGAAGAATTGACATGATTTTGAAACAGTGTAACTAATGCTTGTTGATTTACTAAAATACTGAAATAATAATTAATCATGCTGAAATTAATATTATATATATATATAATACTCTATATTTATCGTAACATCAACACAGTGAACAAGTGTCGAAAATTATGAGGATTCAACCAATTGCAAAATTTTAGGTCACAATTTCACTCAACAAATTCAAAACTATAAAAAACCCGCGCATCTGCCCTTTTATGACATCATCATTTGACTGATCGTGGTAGATAAATATCGACCATATGTAGATAATTTAGGAGGTTTCGAAACTGAAATGAGTGATTGAACGAGACCTCAAAGGCACTAGAGGCACTAGAGGCACTCTTCTCAAATATCGGAAACTTAAGTATTGAGCTCTCAAGTAATCTCAAACGAAAGCGTAGTGTTTGGTCCCAGAAGAATTACTTTGGAATGTAACAAACAAACAATAAATATTCGTGTATGATCAATTTACCAAGCCAAACATGCCCGTCCAGTGACGGATTACTGTTAACGAAAATTGATGATTGTTGCTTTGCGAAACAGTATTCAGAAATAAAATTCTTTTGAAAATTAGTTTCAATTGTATATAAAAGCGTTTACTTTATTGAAGTAATTTTTTTAATAAGATTTTTATTGGGAAAACGGGAAATGGAATGGCAACTCATTTTTAATTTAATTAATTTTAACGCATTTCATATTCAAGCTCTCATGTGCCTATTTTTTTCAATACATAGTCGTACTTTGACTTTAGCAAAAAGTCACCCCTACATCATACAGTCGGGTCCTAGAGATGGGCATGCTCATTCTTTCAAAATCTTGATTTCGCAAGAAAATGACAAATTAGAAATTACGGCACTTATTAGGAGCAGAATACAGAACGCACTTTGCTGGGCATCAAAGGATTCCTATAAATTCAGTTGCTAGTTCTTTTGAAGAACTACCCAAACATGACCGTCCTAGGACAACGGAATACGGAGACTAGAACTAAAATCGCCGTGTACCAGGAGGGGCTTGTTTGGTTTCCCCAAATATTTGCCTAATAATTTTCTGAGTTCATCTGAACTTTCTTTCTCCTTTTCTTCGAGTCCTCAAATAATCAAATTGTTTTCACTTCCTCATGCGATGCCATCATCAGCTTCCAAGCTTGGAAACTGCTCATTTCCTTCAATAGGATCAAGTTTCCATTTTAAATCACTTTTCTCTATTTTGGTTCTCCGCCTTAGAACGCCTTTGACTTACAAAGAAGCAGACAAAGGGCCGTTCCCTTCCGCAGTGTGATCTTCGTGAATCCTTCGGTTTGCATTGTTTATTGGAAATGATGCCGCTCTTTCACTTCCCGCACTTGGAGTAAGGTACGGAGTCCTCAATAAGGCTGGTCTTAATGATTTGGGAGCGGATGACTTCTTCCATGACAACTGATTCGCACTAATTCTCAACATTTGTTCACTTCCAACCCGAGATCAAATCTCAGTGTCAGCATGGAGACAAAAGAATGCCCCTCTTTGCCCCTAAAACCAAAATCTACCAAACCCCCGCGACCCTGCTTATGTAAAAGTAGTCCCAAAGCATGGTTGGTAAGGAGCAGAAAAATGATAAAACTTTATCTCCCGTCACAATACTTACAATTACAAATTCAGGAAGAAATTTCTACCTCTTGGGAAATCGATGTTTGATTCTTTCCGCTTTTCAAGGACGCTTCAAGGACGACGCACTAATTTCGCCAGGCTAATATCGTTGTTACACTACTTCAATTCAGAGAACGTGTTTAATGCATTTTAAGGAAAAATCCATTATTTTGCTCAAATAAAAAGTACTGATTCTACATCTTAGGAATATTAAATAGCGTTTCTGTGCTCTATTGTTACCAATTCTTGTACTGAGGTAGGCTCCTCTTCAAAACAAAGTCTGTAAAATTACTATATTGTGTATTAACACAAAAATACACAATTTGGACTTGCAAAAACAGCGTAAAATCTATCAAATTAAAGATTACTTTTACTTTTACTTTAGGTAGATGCAATTTCCAGAGCAACATCGTCTAATTTCCTGTGTATCTTTTGATTTGCCTCAGCTTTTGTACGTATTGTACTAAAAAACCACTGATTGATCTTAAAACCAATAATTCACTTCAAAAGAAAATTCCATTTTAAAACTCAATTGTGCGTTTTCTCCCTGACCCTAACCTCAGCAGCTCCCGTATTAGTGTAGTACAAGTTAATTTCAAGCTTAAAAAACAAACCAAACCAGCCCGTCCTAGCTAAAGAGGATCTGAAAAGTTGAACTAAAATTATTGTGTATTACGGCTGCTTTGTTTGGCTCTAACAAAAATTTCTCTAATTATATTTCTCTGTAGTTGGCGGTGGTGGCCTAGTGGTTGGAGCTTCAATCTCTCTCCACTAGCCATCATGAGAACGGGGGTTCAAAT
>JAQFYP010001667.1:0-14753 GCA_034694865.1 Bilobella braunerae
AAAGCGTAAGGAGCAAAATTTACGGCACCAATAATCATTTTATTGTAGTTTTTAATTTTTACGCAGGAGGCGAAGCTAACGTTGATGGACAATGTAGCACGTGGGCTGGCATTTTGTCTGCTCACGTTTAAATGAAAGGGTCATTAATTGAATTAATCACATTATTAAAATTTGTTCATGGATTATTAGTTGGCTGTTCAGCAACGTATAGACTAAATCCCTGTATAAGTCTTGGATCTGCTCTTTTTTGCATTGCATTCATTGCAAGTCTGTGCACCGCTTGTGGGTACTAGTACACGTTTCGTAATTTGGTCCAATAAAAGAAAACTTCAAATAATTTTCCTACATTTTAAATCAATTTCAAACTAGATAGATCTTATAGATCTTTGCTAAAGAAACAAACTGAAAGTCCGAGTTTCAGTTACGCAATCGACTCATACGCGACACTCATTTGAACAACATATAATATTTAATGTATTCCAAGCTCACTTAAACGGCATACGACCCGGTGTTGTGTCAGGTTAGGCTTAAACTTCAAGTCACTAACAACCATATTGGCACTGTGACTAAAATTTTCAACTTCAAATTCGGAGGAAATAAAAAAGACACTCGAAGCTTCAAAATATTTGAACAGTTACAGCAGGGTCAAATGTGTGACTAACGGACCAGGGTATGTACCAACGATATCACATTTTGCCACTTAAAATTCTCACATGGGCGATATAGTTGAACGAGGTTATCAGGCGCCATGTTAGCTTGTTTTTCGAATTTGGATTTTGTGTTGATTTGACATGTTTCGAGAGAAAAAACCAAATTTTTCAAAAACACGGATCTGGAAAATGGAGCCGTCGTCTAGGCTGATTTCTCATTTTAACATACTATCATGGTAGATATCAAAAGGCAATATTACTAAAAAATCCATGGAATTATCGTTGCAGTGCAAAAGTGAAGTTATTGGGAACACTAAAATTTTAGTATATTGGCATTAATATTTGTCATTCTGCATCTACACCCAAAAAGTAAATTTAAATCCTCCTGTCCTACGACAGGTGTTTTGACTAGTCCATAATACTACCACAAATGGTTTTCACCAAATTGATAAATATTTCCCTAAGAAGGCGAAAAGATTTCTTTGTGTCCGTTGGTAACCATTTTGTGCAAAAACGGCTGTGCCATATTTATACAAAAATCTGGTTGACATATGTGGTGGTTTAAAGCCAAACTCCGAGCAAACAATCCTTACGGGTTTTCCAGGGTCAAAAGTCAAATGCCTTAAAGTCCAACAGGCTATATATTCTCATTATCAGAAAGATTGGTGGAAGGAGTAGAATTTCCTTCAACTTAAGTCAGAAACTACTTCTGGTTTCTTCAGCGTCAAAGCTAAAATGTCACAATGTTTTATTTTAAGGTTAAAACTAAACCAAATCTCACACTGTTCAAGTTAGAAAAGTTTTAGCGCGATTTGTCCGAACACATTACTTATGTTGATGGTTCCTAGAAAATAATATTCTTAATTTTTTGGGGTTTCTGCCACATCTATTTTAGAACGATGCAAAATATCTACAGCGTAAAATTGCAAATTTCAACTTTTAAATGTGCCTGACTTTATTAAATGGGACATTGCTAACTCAAGAAAAACTAAGGTAGAATTTATGCAAAGTTTTGCAATGGTTAGTTTTATAATTCCTTGAATAGTTTTGGAATTATAAATTATAGTGTCCGCGGGAGTGCTGTTGCTGAGAAGATGCTGTTAACAAGTAGGTACCGCCAATTGGCACAATGCACCTAGTATTCTATAAATTTACATAAAACAGACACTTGGGCAATATTGCGAGCGGTTATGCAATATAAAGTGGCTTCAAATTAAACCTGCGCTCCAAAAATTCAAAACAAGTGATTTGTTTTGAAACAAAAATGGGAAAATTTTGTCACTATATTTAACTTGTAAACATTTTTATTGACAATTTAATGGCTATTCTAAACTGATGAGACACTAGAAACAGTTTTAGTTTGACTGCACCGGAACCGGAAACCGTATTCAATAAAGCAAAAGTAATTCCTTGTAAAAAATTTTTTTATAAATTTTTGAAGTATCTTGGGCCATGTAGACATTTTCCCACCTTGACCCTACTACTACGTATGAACTTGAGATTTCGAATATATATATAGCAACTATCTTTAAACCAAATTAACTTGGTTAGATTTGCTTAATAAAAAAAAATGGGTTCTGCCTTTGCCTGTATCTTTTTGACTAGGCAACACAATCAGAAAAATTGAAAACAACCCAATAACGTTTTCTAGAAGGCTTGTGATAATTCACAAGACAACATTATTTGCATTGTTTTAAAAGTTTTAAGAGACATTTTTACTAATAATTGATTCAATAAACAGTGGTTTATAATTTTTGTTTGTTTTAAAATTTACTACTTTACAACAGTGGCGACATCATGCCAAACCAACTTAAATAGAGGAGTAACATCTTGTCCAGAGCGTCGGCAACAGCATTCTAAAACATTTCAGCCGTTATGGAAAAGAAGTTTTAAGTAGAAGTGGTGGTTTCAAAATTGAATTTAGTAGAGATCAAATTTTCACAAAATTGGCCGCACGCAAGAGCAAAGGATGAAGGCGTGAATTTTCCACGTTAATTTTGTATTTATCAAATTTGTGTATTATTAGCATATTTATATTAAAGTCATTATCGGCAAAACTAATTGCAGCATTCCTCTTTGTAAGCTGTCTAGCTATTACAGCATGTCATGTCACGCTCATGCTTTACTTCCATGAGTTTTATTCTGCTTACTAATAATCTCTTAATTCTTGAAAATGTAAAAAAAATAAGTGAAAATTACTTCCAAATTTACATTGTGTGTAGGAATTGTCAAAATAAAGACTAATGATAAGTCAGAAACCATAAAAGTAGTTCCAAAAACTGAAAATTTTGTAGAATCCATTCGCCATGATGGAAATGGTTGTCGACAACATTGTGTTCAATTGTTGACCTTTAGGTGAGGTTCCCAATTACAACTTCCGTTTGAATTTTATATAGTGTTAATAAAATTTCTGATTATAGAAACTCCTTGGGGCCTTAAAGGTTTTATTTTTATAAAATAAAACATAATAGTCAAAATCAAACAAATTTCTTCTTTGGTTTAGGCGGGTTAAATTATTCGCACAACAACTATAAGTTTAATGCTTATAAGTATCCGTAAATTTAGAAAACCCTTTCAGCAAGTCATAAAATACTCTGGAGAAAAGGAGGCCAAATTGATTGATGGTCAAATGTCAAGTTCAAATATTTAGGAATAAGATATCCAAAAACTAAGTTTGCCACAAAATATAATACAAAGACAAATATCGAATATGGCCCAACTCAGACCACCTTGTCACGGTGTACGGGTCAAAAGGTCGCTGTAAAGTAGGGTGTATATCAAAAATAATCTCTTAATACAAACACATTATGCACAATTTGCAAGGGGTTCAAAACGCAATAGACAATTTGGTAAAATTGTATTAACTTGAAACAAATAAACTAGATCGTTGTCATGCCGTTATAAATTCGGTAGTTTACAATTAATTATTTTCTAAAATTGTAAAGGTGAGCTCGTAAGACGTATAGGCTTACAAACAAATTGTTGTCATGTTGATAAGCTTAATTAATTAGCTATTTTTTAGTAGATTTTTTTTATGCAATGGTGGATCGGGTTTCACAAAGGCTGCACAGCACACTGGAGGTTTTTTGCATTGTAAATGTGCAAATATGGGGGAAGTAAATGTGTGAAGGACTTTTGGTCCAACAACTCGTTCAAAATCAAATCAAATCAATTGGTTCTGAGGCAGCAAGTCGGCAAATTGGCTCGGTTTATTTATTTTTTAAATAATTTTTTACGTTTTTACATGAACTAACAAAATTGTTTTGTGCTGACCATTTTAAATATCAAACTATCTTTTATAATATAAAGATAATAATAATCTTGCAAGAAACAGTAATTTGTCGTATACAATACAATCCGCACGAATGAATTGCAAAGAATAATTATAGGGCAAGTTTACTAGATGTTATCGAAATTGAATACATTTATCGATCTTCATTGGTTAATGTTTCCAGGTCTCCAATTACAGAAATCTTATATAAATTGTAGTGCCTCGCCAAATCATTACGTCAAAACTAGAAAACTTAGATGAAATTGTTCCAAATTAGAACTAGGTGTGGTGTTTTAATAGTATACATTTGGTACATCATGAAAATTACATCGTATTTAAGTATCACTCAACACAAATGATAAACGCTACTGAACTGACCAAAACTCTACGTTAAAATATTTAGTCTCTAGCTCCAGCGACACTCTCCCAAAATATGCCAAGACTTTTCGAGAAACAATTTTTATTGAAGTGCATTCTTATGGTTTCCACGTTGAATTTAGTAGAGGTCAAAATATACCAAGATTTGCAGCACGCAAGAGCAAGAAAGGAACGTGTACATTTGGGAGGTATTATAACGTTTGTTTTATATTTAATTAATTTTTGCCTCTGTGCTATAAGTATAGTCATATTAAGTTCATTATCTGCAAAACTAACTGCAACATTCCTTATCGTGACCTCTGTTGGTATTCTTGCATTTTGTCTCACACTCATGCTGGTGGTGAGCACAGCACAGCACAGCAACGAATTGGTAGTGCTCAATAACAATCTGTTAAATTTTGGATATGCAAAAAGCAAGTGAAACGCACATGTAATTGCTTTAGGAATGTCTTAGGAAGATGAAATTATTTATTAGATAATATTAATAATAATTTATAGAATGAAAGTAAATTTAGTTAACGCAACACATTTAACAAAACATACAACATAACTTAATTTAACTCTAAGGTTCACCCTAAATCCCCATAAGGTTTACATGGTAGACGTGTCAGCTGTCACTCACTCACGAATAAAAAAAATTCTCTAGGTTTTAGAAAATTTGACTCTAGACACGTTATATATGACATTTTTTGGTCTATTTCATCAATTTTTACCACAAAACACTACCACAGCACTACCATCACTACCATAGCTACCTCGAAGCAGTTCTATTTCAGCACCACCAATCCCTTCCTCTGGGATGTCTATTTTCAGCAACACAATACGTTTACACATGTACTCAAAATGGATTATTAAACTATGCATATTCAAGTAACTTCTAAAAACGACGTCAGTTGAAGGTTGGAGTGTGACTTGTGCAGACCAAACTTTTAGTTTCCGCTTCAGATCTTTTAAAGCCAATATGATTGGAAAATACAAGGTTATTCACGTCGACGAATATAATTTTCTGACTGATAAACCCTTTTTGGACACTTTAGAAACTGAAATCGATTGTTGGACTGAATCAGAAAGGCTGAATCAGGAAAAGAAGCAAATCCTAAAGAGTAAAATACCAGATGAAACAAGCAATCATTTAATTCAAGATGCTCTTCGCCGAATGGCCGACTATAACTTTATGGCAAAACTTGGAACAGCACAAAGACAAGTCCAAGACTTGGGAATACAACATGACATGTCTAAAACGGTAGTTCCAGCAGAAATCCGCTGGCAGAGCCGTCTATGAAATTAGGTGACGAAATCGACTTCTCCAAATTCAACAAAAGAGGACGTGAACTTGCAGAATTTTTAATAAATTCTGGGGTTGGCTTAAAAGAAGACGATGTTAGCGTTGGAACTTCAAATATTTCTAAAATTAAATTTGAAAAAGAATTCGCCTGCTTTCTGATGGAAGATTTCGACCTTCAGCCATTACGTTCTAGGCAATGGTTGAATTTTTAAAGAAAAAGGACTTCCCGTTAAATCTTTTGGCGTCAAAGCGAAGACTGTTCGTACATGATGAAGACAATGAGAGTACAATTCGCACTCCGAGTATCAAAAAATCAAACCGTGCAACGCAATCTCAAAAACGTCCTCGAATAGATATCCAATAGGTGGAGCCTTTCAACTTTTGATATATCTTATTGTTAATAAGTAAGGTCTTAGAAATACTTGGAATTGATCAATATTTTTATTTTAAAATTCCGTATAAATAAAGGAAAATAAAATTCTTATGTTTATTTTTTTATCTTATTTGTTGACATAAATAAAACTGCCTCCTAATAAAATGTTGTCCCGAATTCTGAAAGAATCGTCCAGCGACTGAGTAAGATCCAAAAATAAATATCCGTTGGGTCTCGTCATGCACTCCTTGTAAGCAAATTCCATTGCTTTGTTTTTCTTTCCTCCGTTCATCTGACGTCCAAGACAGGCAACAAACTGAGAATCTCGTGGGTTCTTCATGAGTGCAAGGTAGTGACAATTTGATTTGATCTCACGAAGATTCTTGTGAAAGAAATTTTGAACAAGGATGATGACGAATACATTGCGATGATGCGAAGTCCGGGTGAATGCTGTTCCAACGTCCCCTTTCTTTCCTGCTTCATGGATTAGATCATCCGGTAAAACGAGGGAACGCTTGTCTAATCCATCCTGCCATTTATCTGGTAGTCCAAGATGAAATTGGATTCAAGAAATTTTACTTCTAAGCTTTAAAAAAATTGGCTTGGAATTCAGTGTAGCAGTAGGTGATTCGGTCTATAGTACCTCCATTCGGTGCTTTCATAATTTCATGGCAACGAAGTAGGATTTGTTTCACAAGAGTGCTTTTCCCACTTTGATTCATACCGCTAATACACATTGTAAACGGTAGGACGAGTTCTGGACGGAAGTCTTTTCCAGAACGAGGGTGCTGATGTAGCAAAAAGGTTTGAATCTCTTGAATGTTTTGATGAAACGCTTCATATGTAGGAAATGAAGTAATACTACTTGAGTCAAGTTCTTTGAATGAAATTCTATGTCTTTCCATAGCGTCGAGACGAGCAAATGCTCGATGGCACAATGAGCAAGAATGCAATGTAGCATAGGATTATTGAAATGATCTACACAAGTCAAGCTCTAGCTTTCAACTGACGTCGTTTTTACAAGTTACTTGAATATGTATAGTTTAGTATTCTATTTTGAGTACATGTGGAAACGCAATGTAGTGCTGAAAATAGACATCCCAGAGGAACGGTATGGTGGTGCTAAAATAGAACTGCCTCGAGATAGCTATGGTGGTGATCGTGGTGCTGTAGTAAAGTTTTGTGGTTAAAATTGGTAAAAATTGATGAAATAGATTGAAATTTATCAAAACTAACGTGTCTAGAGTCAAATTTTCTAAAACATAGAGAATTTACTTTATTCGTGAGTGAATGACAGCTGACACGTCTACCATGTAAACCTTATGGGGATTTCAGACATAGAGGGTACCTTAAGAAACAAAACGTGTTCAAGACATTTTTTGACTTGTCAAAACTTGTTCCTTTAGCTTTGAAAACTTAAATGAAATTTAAGTTTCGTTTTCGCATAAGGTTTATACAAGAGAGAGGTTTAAAAGAAATACTAAGCATTTCGTTTCAATTACAAACTAATTGCTGACATTTCAAAATTATTGTCTTGCATTTACTCTACATTGAAAAATAACTCTGACTATATGCAAACTAATTTGTTCCCCATGCTAAACTTAGAGGTAAACATAGAGGTAAACATAGAGGTAAACTTAGTAAGCAGTAAGTTTTTTTGGTTAGTGAACCTTAGTGAACAATAGTGAGACTCGTTAATTTCCGTCGATTGACTCCCGGTAGCCTGGTCTTCATAGGGCGTCATCAGTTTTAATAGAATGCAAAGAACGTCCAGCCAATGATGTAGGATGGTTGACACGATGATCTTCAATTTTTTTTAGTATCGAATTTCTTTGCACATGGGCACGGATAAATCGCCAAATCTGTATAGCTATTGCCCTTTTGAGGACAGTAAAAGCCATAAAAGTCCGAAGGCTGTAGACGATGATGAGAATTCATTTTGGATGATAAATGTTGAAACTCTGTAGTAGTACTGGCATGACAAAATTAAATGTCCATGTACTTATATTGTATCTTACCAGGGAGGCATGTGGTAAAGGGGTTCGGAAGCTTATTTCTGTCGGCCCCTAGAAACTATTTCTGTTTGAAATTGTTTGAGCCTGTCTGATGATGGTATAGGGAGGGGCAGTCCCACCCGTGCACCCCTTGTCCGTTTCCATGGTTACTACGAATAATTAAGCAGATGATCGACAATCAGCTGCTTAATGCTCAAACTTTAACATGAGTCGAAAGATTATACTATGTCATATGTAAAGGGGTTAGAGGAATAATCAAGATGGCGACCAATAGTCACCAGCAGAGGTCATAGCGGTCATCGATTGTTCGCTGATCAGCATGGTTGTATAAGAGTAAAAGAATGTTCCATATAGTACATTGCAGAGAGGTTTACATTCAGGATTCAAGATGGTGACTAGAGGTCACCGGAAGTAGAGGTCACTGCTCATAAGGACCATCGATTGTTTACTAATCAGCATACTCACAGTATACATATGGGGATGACATGTTTGTATGGCTTGTAGGATAGGATATAGGCCATATGGTTCTGTGTTGGGTTAATTAAAAGTCATGTGACCTAGTTTGGTGCGTTTAAGAAAATTAATTTAATTATTTTTAAGTTTCGTTCGGTTAAGAATGAGGATCGGCTGGCCATGAGTTAGGTGAGGGGTCGGCTCTCGGGGGTCGGCTCAAATTTCTGAGGGACCAAATTTATTTGTAGGGTGGGTGGAAAAAGTTGATTATTGTCATATCGGTTTAACACAGAGATATTGATGTGAACAGGGTCCCCTGCACTCTACTCTCTGCCTAAGAAAGAGGTCCCTCGATAGTCAACCCCACGTCCACAGTCTAGCAGAATGCTTTTTGCCTGAACCCTCGGAACTTCCGAGTCAACTCACAGGCCGGAACCACCCTCTCCCACTCACTCGCACAAAGAATCATGTTGACCAGGCCATAATCGAATGTCAAATAGCGTCAAAGAAAAAATTGGCTACTACGTTGATTCCCCATAGAACTAGACTTATTTTGGCGGGGTTGGTCTAGTGGTTAACATCCTCAGTTTCTCTCCACCAGCCAGCATGAGAACTGAGGTTCAAATCCCCCGATCAGTCACAAGAAAGTCTTCGCTGTTCGATTTTGTCCTTTAGCAATTACCTTGCCTCCGAACATGTGTATAGCCATGAAACTATACATACACTTACAGAGATTTGCATTGAGTCACCTGCGGGTATGAGGCGAAAACTATGTTTGTATCTGATTTCAGGTTGGTGTCCTCTCTTGTGGACAAGGCCCGTCAATCAGCGTAATGCTTCGGATAGCCGTTGTGCGCACTTCATGACAACATATATGCTAATCAGTTCTTTTTTCTTCCACATCCCTACCTCTCCTTTCATGTTGACCATCCGCTCTGCCGGAATGTCAAATAATGCCCCTTCATCATCGCCATATATGACATTTATGATAGGGTATATGGTAGTGAGTTGGTCTAGTTATATGGAATACCAAAATAGTTGCTAATGGTCACCGGAAGTGGAGAGTCACTGCTTATAGAAATCATAGATTGTCAACTAACATACATATTGGGTTGACATGCATAAATGGCTGGCAAGATGTATGTATATAATCAAGGGAGGTTTAATCAAATTAATTAAAGTTAAGTGATGACTGTTTTTTTCGAACCAGAAATTGAGTGAGTGAGTGAAATTGAGTCCGGAAAGGTTAGGTCATTTAGAAGCGGTTTAGCAATTGTAGTTTTACCGTTTTAAAAGTTGAGTTTTGCCATTTTGACAAAAAAAAATTTAATTCCACGGAGCGTTTTCCCATGAGTTTTGCAATGGCATTAAAATCGGGGTACACTGGGGCCCTGCCATTCTACTCCTTTTAATATGATAATTATTACTTATTGATATGATAGCACTGCCAAAGACAAAAAGTAATATTTTCCAAAGCTAAACGCTTAGAATTATGCACTTTTGGGAACATAACAAACATTGATGTGGAGGAAACGTTGCAAAAAATAAGTCCTTGCATTGCACGTGGACGCCTTTTACTAAAACAAAATTACTGGTTCGAATTTCATATCTCTACATTTCACCAAGAAGTTAATGAGCTCATGTCCCTATAATTAGACATATTCCCAATATTTATAATCAATTCTTTCTTTGCAGTAATAGTTTGTCATACAGTTGAATACTCGTAGAAATAAAATTTAATAAACGTATGGACATCGTTTTTTTGACAAAACAGACGTGGACGTAAACTGGTATTGGCTACGCACTGTAATTATTACGATTTCTAAACATTGCACTATTCATAAATTTCAAGATTCAAGATTCTAGCACCCTAATTACTTATTGTAAAGGTATTATCATTATTATTATAAAGTGATTTATAGAGTGATTTATTTGACAATTGGCAATGCCCTAGTCAACAAGGATAGAAATTTTAGGAGTACACGTTTGATTACTAGAACTTTTTTTTAAAAACTTAGACAACTATGTGCACTACTTAAAGTGAATACAATTAATTTGGGAACTCAAAACCAACTAAGATTCGATCGCAAAAAGTTTGATTTCTAAAACTTCTTGTAAGGCTTAGATAACTGATCTGATCACCACATATAATTCAATTTAGGAATTTACTTTCAAAGTGTACTTCTGTTTATACTTGTCCAGAATGCATGACGGTTAACAATATTCTTCTTTTCCTTCATTTTAGTTACAGAAAGATGCACATAATGGTGAAAGTGGTGACACAATAAGAGGGATGCTTTACGGATTCTTTATAAGCCTATTCATAAGTTTATTTGATTTTTTGCTCAGTTGGCATAGCAATTCAACAAATTGTTTTAAACTTTCATAATTTCACTAATTATTTTAGTCTATTGATATTTGTTGCTCTCCAAATTATTTACGGAATTTCAACTGGCATTAACTATGACGGCTGCCGGCATATTTATTCCATCATTACTCACTGTAGTAGCTTGGCTACACGTTTCTTGGTTAGTAATTAAGACAAAAATGATTGTCGTAGAATAGTAGGATTTTAATTTTACTTATTTGATAACCTCCTGTACTAGGACAGGCTTCTTTGGCTACTTCGTACTATTTTATAAAAATAAAGCTGCTACGCATTACTATTGTGCCCTTTTGTTTCATGTGAATGGGTGGAGATTTTTATAATAAGACGTGAAACGCACAAACAGGATTTCCAAACCCTAACAATTGGACTTATGGTAAAAATTGAAACGTGTTTTTTTTTTGAAAATATGCCCTTCCCTAATTTAAATTTACACGCAACTTTGTTTTCACGCACTCCCTGTTTTATTTTATATAAAACAAGGATTCACATGCTTGAAAGGAAAAGTGCAAATTGTTAAAAATTTTAAACTGAAAAAAATTTGCTGTCAATAGTAAATTTTGTCTTGGAAATGTCTTGGAAATGGATTGGGTGTTTTCCTAGCATTGTACTTAAGATTTTTGTTGATGTGCGTTTAATAGATTTGCCTTCCTTTTAAGTAATACCTCGGCAAACAAGCCAGTCCTAAGACACTACAAGGGACCCTCCAGTTTCTTGTCTTTTGTTTCAACAGAGCACAGTTGATTCTTTGTCTTTACCTCGGTTCAAACCCTAACCGTTGCAGATTTTGGTTTCGGTTTAGTTTGACATCTTTACACATATGCCACAGGGCTGGAGTTTTCCAAATACGAAAATGATACAACGTAATAGAAAAATTCCTCTTGCAGAAAAGCTTCTTTCTATAATGTTTTGTTTATCTTTATTTTCATTTCAGTTTTTTTGTAAGTTTTATTGATCAATTGAATGAGATGGGAATGATACAAAAACTCTAGTTTTCTTACCAGAAGTTTTTGGCATCATTCTGTTGCCAGTACTAAAATTTGGAATTATTGGTTGTATTTTCATATTATCGTTTTGCCTCATACGGCTGCTACGACAGGCTCCGGGATTGGTCTTTTATATCATACTGCTTATTTACTTGCTTTGTAACTGCATTTTTATATTTCCGGCAGCGCTTCTTATGTCAAAAGTTTTCCAAATTTCAAAAACGTTTTACCAAAATTTGAAACAAGATTATAACTTTAGTCGAAGCAATGAGCTCAACGTCCAAAAAATAGCACACTCACTTTCCGTGCTATACCACATGGAAGCTGTAAGTTGTGCGAATCAAAGTTTGTATAGCAACTCTGTTTGTGTAAAAGTTGGAAAGCTGATAGCAATGTTTTGTTGATTTTACAGGAAGCAAAGCTAACATTGTTTGACAGCATTACTAGAGGAGTAGCATTCTGTCTTCTGTCAATATAAGCAATTCAATTATTTGAACCATAAAATTAATTAAATTCAGGCTACAATTAGTTAACCTTAGGAAGTTAAAATTGCTTTTGTTAATGAAATTGTACGCTTATATATGCGTTAAAATGTAATGTTACAATTGCAAAAATGAACTTCAGTGAATTATTAAATTTTGACCTATTTTATTTTCTGTTCTTTGTATATATTTTTCAAAAAGGTCAAAATTGTTATCTTTGCAGTCAGGTATCAACAATGTTTTTATTAGTCTTTTAAAACGACAAATTATTTGACAAATGATAAAATGTATCTGAACGATGGAAATTTACGATAAAATTTATTTCAAATACTTTATGGGCAATTGAACAGAATATTGACCAATATAACAATCGAAACCTCGTAGATGTACAGAATAAGCATGAATATTGTTCTCCTGTGTGCTTACAGTTACAGTTAAAGGCCCAGTAAAAGTTGCTAACACATTATGCATTCTGACTTACATATTTTTTGTACCTTACAACACCATGTAAAATCATAGGCTGGTCAAATTGTCATTTTATTTTTATAATTTAATTTTTTTTTACATGTTTATAAAGCTTCCGAACTTTCATAAAATGAAATCCGATCAACCTTTAAGAAACTTTCCCAGTGCCCTTTTCGCCAAGTCCAAACAATTTGGCAATAATCAGCGCAGTTGGATAGACGTATGAAGAATTGTTTTAATACCGTTCAAGGGAAGTCCTGCTCGTTTATTTTAAGAAACCCAGTTATAAAATAAAAAAAGGCTCAAATTTCTCAGATTTCGATTAAGGATGCAATTAGAGAATTACAGCATTGCAGAACACTTGTTTGAAATTTGAAAACTACAATTTTTTTACGTCCTACAAATTTTCTCCGACGGGCTTGTTGATTAATTTTGAAAAAATTTAAAGTGGAAAACATCACTCAAAGCTACACGCAAAAAATAATTGCAGTTTTTGCAATTATAACAAGGCAAAAATGCTTACTTGTTCTTTTTCATCATGTGTGTTACTATTGGCTTCAATTTACTGAACGATCTAAAACATTATTAAAATCAATGCTGATGTTTTCCTTAAAATTATACAGTTGATACCGGACTCTCACAGGTAATTATTCTTGTCATGTGCTGGCATTTTTCTGGCATAGTGCATGTGCATGACCGGATGGTGTATTTATTTGGCAATCAGCGAGACAAAATTTTATTCATCAATAATACAATGTTTAAGTTTAAAGTTGGGATTTTGGCAATCATTAAAATGTATCGAAGAGATACATTTGCATGATAGGCAAAATAGGCTTGATATTTGCATTATGTTATGGATATACTTTTGGCAATTTCTTGGCTTGCTTAGGAGTTTTCTTGGTAGCTTGGTATTTACCTTGGTTCTACCTTGGATAACAGAAGTTAGTATTAGTTTCACTTTAAAATGCTGAGCCGTTACGAGTTAAGAATTTTACGGAGATGTGTAGTTGTACCACTCAAGTTGCATTTAGTTGAATTTGGGTTGTCTTCTGATTTAAAGTCTTACGAAACGCAAAATAAATCTCGAACTAAATTTGCGGGCTTTCTATCTTTGGGTATCTATTGTATTAATTTGTGTATATGTGTTTTTAGCATAATTAAGTCAAATTCGATATCTGCAAAAACTTTAGCGACATTTCCAACTATTGTGTGTTGTTGTGCAATTTCGTTTCGCTTGACGCTGATGATTTACACAAAAAAATTTGTTCAGTTGCTCAATAATCTATTCACTTTTGGACGATACATTCTCAACCGTAAGAATGAATTTTATATTTATGTTATATTAATAATTACCTTGGCATAGGATATAGTGGCTTTCCTCAGTAGGGGATTTAAAAAAATCATTAAATTTAGGGATTTAAAAAAATTAACCTGAGTCATTTCTAAATTAAGAGTCTGTTTAAGGGCGAGGGTGCTGTCTGAGGTCATTGGAATAGTTTTAACTATTCGTTTTGTACAAAAATAATGTTTCGTCTTGAAATATCATTTGAAATATCATTTTGAGATCAGGTAGTGATTTTTGAGTGAATGGGACCTCTAGGACCATCGGCACCATCATAGTATTTTTAGGCAAAAATATTATTTTACCTTGAAAGGTCGATTTGAGATCAAGGGCTCCTCTTGGGTGTGATTAGGGCCATAGAAAAAAATGTCACATTTTTTTTCAACATGCTTGATGATTCCGATGACCTCAAACGCCACAAAAATTCTGTTTTTGTTGAACAATTTTGTACTTTCTAATATAATCTGTATTAATTCTCAACTCTTGCTATTTGAGCGGCCGATTTACGGCAGAAAATTGTAAAGACTTGGCCCAAAAATTGCCAAGTCGGCGACATGAGAGAATTTATTTATACGTTGGGACTCAAAACAGGGACATTCTCGCCATCCCAACAAAAGCCCAGAGAAAAGGTATTTCTACCCAAACAAATGCATCAACTCAAGACTGC
>JAQFYP010001668.1:0-14750 GCA_034694865.1 Bilobella braunerae
TTATCTTATTAAAATCTAAAGAAATCATGCTATTATCATTTATAAATATTTAATTTAAAACTTAAAATTATTTTTTTTAAATAAATTCTCATACATGCAACAAATCTCCGTTTGTGTTTTCAATTTAGAAGATGTTACTACGAGATTTTCTATTGACTGTGCAGGTTTAAGTGAATATTATTGTACAACTGTAAACATATATTTAAATGAAATCTCCTTTCAATAAAGCAGAGAGGGGCGTTTATTTGGGAGTGGGCGTTTATTTGGAATTTTACGGTAGTAAGCTTAAAACGAAGGATCCAATCTAGGTACAGTCTGTGGGGCGGTCCAATTCATGACGCATTTCACAAGTAGAAACAGAAGAAGACCCACGGATATGAATCCTAGGAATGTTGACGCTACCTTTTCGTACAACGCTGAATCTAATTCAGCGTCATACAGTTGTTCCAACTTATTCATTTCTTGAAGATGAAACTCTCCCTCCTGTTTTAGGTCATCCCCGAAAGCGCGGATAATTTGCCGGCCGATGCACGGTATCTGACTCTGATGCGTTCCTCATAAATCGTGGCCTTCGCCAAAACTGTGTTGGAACTATATCTGGCGCAATATACCCCTACCCCTAGAAATGTTCATATGATAAGCACTGTTTACTTATTAAGAGAGTAATTCAAACATTAATACTTATTTTCTTGAATTCTAGTTTAATAATTACAATTGTACAATTAATTGATTTGCAAAACTTTACAAATCTTTTATACTCAATAAAAATTTTTTTACTACTGATTTTATCAACTTTAAGTTAGTAAAATGAGGTGCTGGAAACGAGGTGCTGACTTCATACATCTATATAGATGTGTGAAGTTAGCACCTCATCACCTCAACTTTTTAGAAAAAGTTTGAGGTGATGAGGTGCTGACTTCACGGTTTGCTATACCTGGCAATGCAAGTGAGGTGCCGATTTGAGGTGGTAACTTCACGGTGCTGGAAAAAAGGTGCTAACTTCACGGTGATGAGGTGCCGACTTCATATACCCATGAAAACATATTTTCCATAAACTAAAAGCAATAAAAACATTTTTTCAAGCTATCCTTAGCAAAATAGATCCAACACAATTTTTTTTCCTTAAGTTGCAATAATTCCCTTTCTATCTTCGAATTGACCATTATTGTATTTGGTATATGCTCACTCCACGCATGAGTTAGAATTTCTTACTACGTTATTTCGGATGCACCTCCTAAGCGCTAATTTTTGTCTGCGAGTGTGACCCACAAAATATCAATTTATCGATTATGGGATTATGAAGTCATCGAAATGAGGTCTGACCCCCCAACCCATGGAGTAACTTATAATTAGTCTCTGAATCCTCTTTATACAGTTCTATGGAAGTTTGTTTTAGTGTTGATATTCTAGGAGTGAAAGCCTAAAGCCATATGGTTTGAAACAGCAACACCGGTGCCTTCTCGCGGCTGTGAAAGTACTACTGCTACGCACGCACGCACATGGTAATAGAATTTTTCGGCCCTAAAATAAGGCAAATACTTACAAAAAGTGCTAAGAATATACTCGGAACTTTTTGTTTTAAATTTCTAATTAGCATTAATGGTATTTTCCAATATAGCAATAGAAGCACAAAATAACACTTTTCTAAGCTAAATTTATCAAATTGAAAATAGGATGAAAATATATTTTCCTTAAAATAAAAACGATAAAAAACATTTTTACAAGCTATAGTTAGCGAAAGAAGTACGACACAATCTTTTTTTTATTTGAGCTACAAAAATTCCTGTTGCATTCTCGAGTTGACCATTATTCTATGTGGTATTCTGTGTGGTTCTACGTTATTTTGGTTATTTTGGGAATAATGTAGGGGCCATCAAAATTATGGCCTACGAAATTATTTTACATAAGCCTCCTCATAATACACAAATACTTTTAAAGTTGTATTTTTATTGATTTAATAGTGTTTGCGGGTATAAGAAGCGTTCCGGAAGATCGAGTTACCTGAATTTGACACAAACACTCAACTTCGTGTAAAATAATTTCTGGACTTTAAAAGAGTTTTGTTTTTTATGACAAGGGTCCGCCCATGTAAATATTCTCAAATTTTATATTATGAAAAAAATTGATGTTTCAAATTTTCTCTGTCATTTATGTGTTGAGAAATATTTCCGTTTGGGTAATTAATCCCGTTAATCACGATATTAACTACAATTTTCTAACAATTAGCCAATTTGGAGGATAATGCAATTTGGTAAATATTATTAAGAGGAACTCTACAATCTTATAATCAGCAACTAGTTGGCGGGGTTGGCCAAGCGGTTAGAGCTTCTGTCTCTCTTCACTAGCCAGCATGAGAACGAAGATTCAAATAACCTGATCAGGGCGTTGGCTTTGTCCTTAAGGAGTTGCCTTGCCTCTGACCTTGTGTATGCCCGTATCTCCGTAAGGCACACACAGACTCGGCATACACAGACATAGGATATGAAAACTACCCAATATGTTTCCCAACAGTGTTAGTCAGAATTGAAAAGACTACCCTCATTTGCATAGAGTCACGTGCAGCTATGAGGCGAAACCTACGGCCGTACCTGATTTCAGGTTGGTGTCCTCCCTTTGTGCACTAGGCCCGTAAAACAGCGAAATGTTACGGACAGTCTGTTGTGCCCGCTTGGTGACAACATTTATGTTATTTGTATCTTACTACATCCCTACCCTTCCTTTCATGTTGACCATCCGCTCTGCGGGAATGTCGCTCCCTTACCTTTATAACCAGCAATAAACCACCACGCTGAATATACCACTCTTAATAATAAGCAATGTTTGTGTTATTTTCGACACAAACTCTTTTGGGACTCTAGCAGAAATACAAACATTCTTAAATTTTTTGGTAAATTATTTTTTTGATTTTTTCCGCCATTTATGATTTGGCACACATTTTTGTCCGGGAGTTACTTCGATTCTGGGGGAACCTAACAAAACTTGGGGACTTCAAACATAATTTCCTGTCAGTTCAAATCAGCAGTGTCAAATTTGACAAATGAATAGAAACAATTACTGCAAGCCTTCTACGGTGTATTTTGGAAATTATACTTTATATGAGATATATTTTGAGAATTTAGAAATTTATCTGCTCATCTCAAAATTTGATTCAGTTCAAAGCATCAGAATAAGTTGTCCATCGTACAAGTCGGCCTATTGTATCAGGAAGTACAATTAATGCTGCAATACAACGAAAAGGAGGTAATAAATTGAACGCTATCAAAAAGTATTGGGCTGTAGGTTATTGTTATTCTAATACAACTCATGACGGTGACAATAGAAAATATATATATATAGCTTAAGTTTCTCCTCTGTCTAGGTCTGTCAAATAGTTTTTCCCCAGCAAATTGCCACGCAAGTAAATAGCAAGTATTCTAGCAATGAAAACAATTATATTGTTTGCTGTATTTGTTTGCTGCATCCAGTTAGCTTTGTGTGTACACAACAAACACGCTGATCAAGTACTTATTGGGGAGTTGTATAACCAGAAAATTCTGGGAGCGAAACCCCTTGGAACCTTAGATGATGAAACCGCTCAAAAAGTAAAACGACTTTAATTTTAATTGAAGCATTTATTATAATTTTTGAATGATTTTTAAAGGTTGATCAGTATTTTATGGATCATACATTTCTGAAACAGTGTTCCAAACCATATGTTGAATATCTTAGAAACTTAGGAGTTGACACTTTCTTCCATATTGCGCTTGAACTAGACGATGATTCGGAACATACAATGTCTCCTACAGTCATTCTTAATGGGAAACTTGTACCATTGGTCGAAAAAATTTTGAACGTGTTTGAACAGTTCTCTTTCTATGAAGCAGGGTGTCAAGTATCAGAAAAAGATGATATTAAAGCATCGACCAAGTATCTCAAGAAAGTGATACCAAAATTGGTAATACAATAAGTAAGGTTTACATAATTAACATTAGTAAAACATTTCAAGTGAAATATGGTAGCAAATACGTTTCTTATTTTTTCAATAACTAAAGGTATCAACGCTTTACAATTTTATTCCTTAGCCAGGTTATAACCACCCATATGGAAAAGTTGCTCTATTCTAGTCCGGTACTGCATGAATTACGGAATCCTGATAAAGTATGTGCAGGTATTTTTCTCCAATACGCTCTTGTTTTCACACAACACAGCCAAGAACAGTCTATTCAACATAATGATGATATTGACTCAGCTGAAAGTGATTCCAAACTTGAAGACAGTGATGATAAAAATAGTGATGATGAAAATAGTGATGATGAAAATAGTGATATAGTAGGAGAACACGAAGGGGTAAATACCGCAAATGCGGGAATAATAGCACCGAGACAGAAAGAAAATAAGCAGAAAATACAAATTGAACACAACGGAAGCTCTAATGCAATGGCCAAGTTTGGAAGTGTTTCCAAACATGGTTCAAATGCGATTAAAAAGGAGAATGTGGTTCCCTTGTTAATATCCACCCGAAAAAAGGATGATCATCAGCATGAAATAGAACCGTGTGACAAAGTTTACGAAAAAATTAGGTTTCCATTTCTTGTAAAACTTAGAAATAAAACTAGAACTAGCGTATCAAGCGAAAGTAATTGCAGGAAAGAGCGGAGATTCAACAGCAAATCAAAAAAAGTTAATAAGGAACTTGAACTTGCCAATAATGAGCCGCAGCCAGCCAAAAAATCCAACAAATTTGGAAATTTTTTCAAATGATGGTTTGGTTGAATACATTTTCCGCAATATCCAAATTTGTTAAATAGTTTTGTTGTGGTTTCAGTCATTAGATTCCATGTCAATACATTCTAGAGTATTTTTTGTATACCACAAGCTATGCACTTTTCAGTCACCAAAATTATTTAAATTTAGTATTTGTACTACTAAATTGTTTTTTTTTCTGAATAAATCAATTATAAAATTTTTGCACTGTTGCTAAGGTTGCTAAAAAAAATATTTTGTAGATTTTTTGACCTGACGAGCTGTAGAAAGATGCTATTAAATAATGATAGATCGAGTATTAAAATATCCTCCTGTGAAGCGGGTTGTGAGGCGGGTTTTCATATAAGTACAAAACAAATTGCAGTACTAGGTGTATATTATAAATGAAGAAACAGAATGTACAAAGTGAATGCACAAAAGTAAGAATGTTCACAAACGACTGTTCAAGGCGATTGCTAACTCTACCTCGTCTTCCATAGCTTTCACACAGCTTTAATTTTCTGAGATATCCCTCCGCATTTCCCGTTTAATCCTCCCTGACTTTATCGGAAACTGTAGTAGAGAGGGCAGAGGGGTTTTGGCTAGGTCCTTTTCAGTCAAGGTGACTTGTCCGAAGCGACTTAGCCTAGTTCCGGTATGCCCATTACACCTCATTAAGAAATTGTCCGAAATGTGCCTAAACAACAAATACTTAATATTCGAGTTCGTAGTTTGAAACCCTTACAATGTTACGATTACAAACACTTACGGAATGTGTAAGACCTCCACGTCTTCTCCACGGTGACAAGAGGAAAAAATGAAACGTACTGCAAATCCATGTACCTCTTAGCTCTCGATGTGTATAAATTAAGTGATAGGTGCACAATGCAGTCGCAGGGATATATGCGCCAACTGGACAACTTCTACCAACTGCTGTTGTCAAGGCTTAACATTGTCAAGACAGTGTCAATTGTTTAGGAGTGCTTGTAGGCTCAAGAAATAATCGTAAGCGATGAATGCATCAGAAGTTCTAGATTCCCCCTATTGGAGCCACTCGTCCATTGTGTCGGTGATAGACTCATCTACCAAAGCCTTAGCAGGTCAACGTTGGCACGGATGTCATGAATTGGTGACTAGAAAGTGCGCTCATCATGTCAAGGGTCAGCGTTACCAACGCAGCATGACCAGCAACATCACAACACCTATAGGTCTCAACTCTAGGGCCTTTTAGAGGCTGCTAACTCAGGTGCCCCTTTGGAATCGGACTTGGGAATTTGAAGGATTTTTTGGGACTCAAGTCTGTCACCTGAGTCTGGAGGACAGAAGGAATTTGGTTTTATGATTTAGAGTAAGGATGATGCCTATCTGTAGCGTTTAGTAGAGTGCTGGTAAACTTTTGTGCAACCAAGCAGTGAAATCGTTTTCCCAGAGACCCTCCTCCATCGCATGCATATAGGAGAGTACATATATAACAAACTGTAGCGCTCATGTATATTTATATAGATACTCGGCTGGTAGCAGCTTCCCGCGGTTACAATATTCTCGCCGTTACAATATGGGAAAGACCTCAGAATCTGGAATTAACCTAGCCATTATGGCAATAACTGTTAAAAAATTTAAAACTTAGTTTTTGATTGGAGTTTTATTTAAGCCAGAAAACTTCCTTACTTGGGAAATAGGGCATTTGTATCTCTAATAAGTGCAAATAAGTGCTGGAATATTATATGCATTTCTTGTGAGTTTTGTATAAAATATGTATAAAATGTATTGTATAAAATAACCGGAAGTAAATTTCACCTGGAGTTTAGCCATAAAGCACCAAAATCTATTTAATTTAAACTATTTGGCGCCCATAGCTCAAGCGGTTTTTCGGGATTGGATAAAACACGTTAAAATTAGGATATTTTGATATTTAACCTTTCACCCTGGAAGAACCGAAAGTAAATTTTGACGAAAGGCTGGCCCAAATTAACCCAAGCTACTTACAGCACTTATATGCAAAATATGTAGTAAATTTTGTGTAAATATGTATCTTCAGCAGTCTTTACAGGACAGGACAAATAACGTGGAAATGTTTGGCATTGTTGCATTTGACCTTTGACTCTGAAAAAACCGGAAGTGAATTTTAACTGGAGTTTGTCGTATTCAATTTTGTGTCGCCAACTCCACAGGGGCTACGGGCTCTAAATTTTTTACATAAATGAGAATTGTAACTGGAGTGGTTTATAGCGAAACTTAGGTTAAAGTTTACTTCGGGTTTTACCAGGCTCAAAGGTCAAATCTCAAAATACCCAATATTTAACATGTATTATCATATTCTGCAGATACTGCTGGAGCTGCACGCGCAGGTTTTTACATGTAAATGAGGTGGTCAAAATCCGGTCAGTAGGTACTTCTCAGGGTCAACGATTAAATGTAGTTAAGTTTAGTTTTGATTTCCGCGTATCATATTCTAGCACTTATTTGGGCTACAAATGCCATATTTCCGATGCAAGGTAGGTGACTGGCTGGAGTTAAATACCAATCAGAGTACCAATTACCGCCAAACTCCAATCAGAAAATAAATGTTAATTACATTAAGCAAATTTTTTAACGGTTATTGCCATATTGGCTAGGATAGCTCTAGATTCTGAGGTCTTCCCTTATGATAACGGCAGGAAGCCGCTAGCAAACGAGTGTCGCTAGTATGTATTTATTAATATGTGAGTATAATATTAATAAATAATTATACTATATAATTATAATTACGTCGCAAAACCTTATCCGACGTTCTTTTCACATCTTATCAGATACTTTGAAAAGTCAAAGCCTCTGATTTACAATGGATACTCGTTGTTTGTAGAATTGACAATAGTGAACCCTATTTCTATCCTGTCAACATAAACGCTTTGTGTAAAAAAAATTTCTTTACCTTAGTTTTCGTGTCGTCTTTCAATCAGTTAGGCGCTAGCCTCCTCCAGTGAACATCTCAATCCAGCGTCAAACTCACCCATTTCTAAAACCATTTTGATTTCAGTTTGAAATCTGTTCAATTTCTTTAATTACTCGTGAATTTAAAAGGTTTAAAACCCCGCAAAATCCGACATAAGCGATTCCAGCGATTTGCCATTTTCTTCATTTTTAAACTTAATTTTTTTAGAATTCTCGAGTACAAAAATTCTTACATTTTTCAGATTTGCTAAAAGTCGAGGTGACCCGAGTACCTGTCTCCAGCCGTGTCAGAGGTCAACCCCTCTCCCACCATCAAACTAACAGTGAGGTCAAGACCACCTCGAACGCGAGAAAAACTCAACCAAATTCCAACCTCCATCCTCCATGCACATTCTTATCATCAAAGGAAAAGTGCCGTCAGGCCTGGTGGTAAGCATGAGTGACCTTATCGGTCAAACACATGCGTGCCGTGTCGATCCTGGTTCCGAAACCAACTCGATTACCGAGGATCTCGTCCACCAATTTTCACTACGAAGAGAAAGTTCCAGTGTCAAACATGCTGACTTCCAATGGTCAATCAACGCTACCACCAAAGGTACAGTGACATTCACCGCCCGTTATAGTATTTACGGTTAGCGTTGATTAATATCTAACAAACAGCTTTATATTTAAGTTCAGTATTCAGTTTAATAAATGCTATGCGTAAAAATGGTTGCCCCATTACAAATCATACTGGATACGTTCAGCCGACACTCAATCGACAAAGTCTAACCATTGTTCGATACGCAAAAGTTTTCAAGCTTTTAACTTCAAAGCGACAAATAATTGGCGTTTAGTACTTGCGTCACGGCAGGATGTTCAAGGAGTATGCGACAACGATGGTGGTACTATGCGCAGACGTCTTTGATTTGCCATTCCAATCCATTTCTTCCATTCTGGAATCGTCCCACGCGGAATGTTGCGTAAGGCGGGTATAAACTCTCGTTTGAATTTACCCGCCGTTGGAAAGTTCTTGCAAAACGCGTTGTAATACGTGTGGACCTTCACTATGCTTTAAAATAGAAAAGAGGTTTGGGCTTGGACAATGAGCTTGGGCCGCAAACTTCTGGAGCAAATGCAAATTGTGCAAACGCAATGCCCGGCTCTTCAAATTAGAGTATACGTCAACCTGGACGGTACGGTGGGCGACGAACACAAATTGTTTTTTGACCTTGCAGTGACGTAAGTCGTAAATTTGCAAATTTGAAACTAAACACTTGTGCATTTTTGCCGGAGAGCAAACTGATGTTAAACTGGCAATAATTGATAACAAATTGCTTGAAGACAAAGATGACAGAATAAGACTACTGCAAGGTAGTAAAAAATTAACTCAAGTTTGTTAAAGAAAATCATAACCCCACATTTTAATATGCATTACCATTAATGAAAGACAATTTCTGGTAAATAGGTCGGCTGTATTGCATCAAGTATTTTTATCAGTATTTCTGACAAATTTGTCACTGGTTTTTAATTTGTAATTTTAGCTGTAATTTGCTGAACCACAGTGGCCCGTTGATTTGCATTTTTAAAAAAGTGAAAAGTTCACCTCTTGCGATAGTGAATATTTGGAGCGTTTATTCAATCTTTGCTATTCACTTTACAAAACTCAAAGTTTTGGTAAAGTGAAAAGTTGCGCAAGCGCTATCGCTCATCAGCTGACTTCAGCTCATCTCTAGGTGTTGCGAATCATCAAAAAAGGGCTAATTTAAGTGATTTAATTAAGTTAATTAACATTTAGTTAATGTAACTGCTAAGTAATCTGATGGGAATTTTAGAACTAATATTTATGATATTTATGATACTAACGCCCTGGATTGGTATGTAACCAATCAGTAACTTGGCCGTTTTGTATTGCTTTAGAAAATAAGGAAGAAAAGAAAAAGTAGAGATTTTTGACAAAGGAAGAGGGAACATCCTCTAAGAGGGCTCTAAGAAGTTTTTTGGACAAGTGAATAGTGAAAAGTGTGCAAATCAACAAGTCCCAAAAGCCGCTTGAAATAAAATAGTGCAGGGACTTGAGACCATCTTTTCCGTGTACTCTCGTCATAAGAAGGGCTTGTTTGACTATAAATTTAAACGGATGGCTAAATGTACTGCTAGATTATTGATCATTGTAAATAATACGAATATAAGTTATTAAATTATGTAACTAGTTTTCCAATTGGTTGATTTCTAGTGATCAAGCCGTTTTTATGCTATTTGAAATTCGCCCATCTCCTGGTCTACATGATTCCTTGTGCTAGTAATTCGGAGAGGGGGATCTCGCCCTGTGATTTGACTCGGAAGTTCCGAGGAGTGACGCAAAGAGCTTTCTGCTAGACTGTGGACGTGGAGATGACCACAGAGGAACATCTTGCTTAGGCAGAGGCCCAACTCGGTCCTACGCATAACAGCTCAAGCACACCCCTCACGACCGCAACTGTCGAGGCTTCCACTCACCACTACCACACCACCACTTTTTTGTGCGGCGGCCGAGGTTCGATCTCAGCACCCACCAAAGCAAGGTTCCTAACCTTTGGACTTCGGGCCGTGTGCCTCATGAAGCTATTTGGAAACGCTGTTGATACCAAAACATTCAGGGAAACCAGAAAGAGTTTGAGCAGAAAAAGAGAAAATACGGTATTGGTTGTGCTTTATTGCGAGTACCGTACGGGCCGCGCGGCACATAGTGGGAATTTGTCTAACATTTTTGTTATTGTCGCAAGATGAGTTTGAATAAAACCACCTAAGAGAGTAGACGTCTCCAAATCAGCTTCCTCTTTAACAAAAGTTTACAACAATACAAAAAGGCAATTTTTTGAACAATTCAACCTCCGATGCAATTTTCCGTACAATTCAAACTCCAACGTAATTTTTCGAACATTTCAAACCGCCTTTGCTATTTGCCGAACAATTCTAACTGCCTGGGCAAATTTCCAAACAAATCAAACCGTCTGGGCAAATTTTCGAACAATTCTTCAGTTAGCACACCCAAAGAAGTCGTAGAAAAAGAAAATCAACAGCAATGGCAGAGGTTGTAACAGAGCCTCATCAAAGTGCGAGAAAACAAGAAGCTGAAATAAACGATCTTAAGGCTTCCTTCACGTCAAACAGAAAATCATCTCTGACCTACTTACAACAGTTACCAAATTAACCAAAGCAGTCGCAGCACTCCAAATATCTTCTACAACAAGGAAGAACTTGATTGTCTACGCCATTCCAGAAGAGGATGACGACGTTGCCGATGATGTACTTGGCCAGAAGATCAAGGATATCTTCAGCGATTATCTAGACATCATTATCGAATCACCCCAACGCCATACATTTATTGGGGCTAAGGATTGGTCAAACAAGAATAGGCAGACTACAATCCAAAGGAAGACCCAGACCGGTTAGAGTAACGACTGAGGAATACCCACGCAAACCCATTATATCGGACCAAAGGCGGAACCTTAAAGGCACGCCATACGCTATTGGTGAAATCCTTCCTCTTGCTGTCAGGGTAGAAAGAGCGAAGAAACTCTAAGAACGGAAAATAAACCTGGAAGAAAACCCACATCGACCACCAACTCAACATTTATCCAAAGGGCAAAACAAAACGAAAGATTCAAAATTGCCTCCTGCAAGCTCACTGACATCACCTAATTCGCGAACAAAAAAAGTGGAACATTAACAAAATTAGAAAGAACAAATCGACATCCTAAGCTGAAAATTTTAACACTTCAACATTTTACTCATACTCATAATTTTAACATCTAACATTTATTTCTAATTTAAGCTTAATTTTACCCAACTTCTATTTTGAACCCTCTGAGATCAGACTGTAACCCTAGTTACCACCTAACACAAATCACAACATCATATTACTAATATATAAACTTCCTCTTAAACAAACCATTCTTAAAAATCTTTAACCTTTTACTTAATTTTTCATTTTGACAAATGTGACAGTACAATTCTACAACCTAAATTTAAAACTTAGTCTCGGAACTAACCGAAAAGACTCTCTTTCAGTGACCTTTACCATTACTATTTTACATTTTTGTGCATACACTTGAATAACTTTGTGATGATTATGGCTTACGCCGAATGTTAAATAAACGATTGATTGATTGATATTGTCGCAACATCTGTTAACCATTGTTGAGAAAAGTTTTTGATTTATGCGATTGCTTTATGTGAAACTTGCTAACTTAACTGAAACTAGCTTTATGTGTAGCTAGTAAAACTGTTTAAGACTTCCACGGTTTAGGTAAGTAGTACAACTGGAAGCGCAATTGCTAATCGTAGTACAATTATTTTATATTGCAAATATAATTCTTTGTTCAATGCTCATTTAGTTGATTATTATCCGAAGTTTCTTGGCATAAACCCTACAACGAAATGACAACTAGCGGATTAAAATGAGACTATTAAAACATTATTAGATTTTATAGAAAATTATAATTGATAGCTGACGCCTAGCCCAAGCTCACTTGCCTTACAATAAAACGCCGAATGCTTATAGTGACGTGAGATAAGAAGTTTACATGAAGTAGCGGAACGGTCTTAAACACCTCTTTAGGATTACAAAACAAACGTTTCGCTTAATCTATAATTTGTTGTTAATTAAACACGAAGGCATTAATTGTGTTTTTTGTTATTAATTGTATTTAACTTAATGTTTAACTCTCTTTAAGCAATTGGAGGCAGAAGATATTAGAACCTAAACTTTTTAAAAATTATGCAAAATGCTAATTTATTTGTGTTAGGCATTGACATTTATTGAACTATACAACCAATGAAATCTAGAATGTACATTTTAATAGCCTGGTTACCTTCAACCTTAATTTTTTTACCAGTTAAGTAATAGTTTTGATATAAACTCTAAAAAGAGCTGTTTGCTGACTTTATTTTTCAAAATTCCCACTGTGTTTCTAATCTAATCAAATTCACTTGAGAATCAGGTTGAAAATCACTTCCGACTAATTGGACTTCTATAAAATTAATTGACTTGGATCAATTCCTTTTCAAAAGCAGTCAGTTGGAAGGGAGGGTTTCAGATAGCAGCATCAACTCTATTCTTTAGAACAGAAATCTAAAACTGAAGTTGAAGATGGTGAAAACGGAGTTTCTGACCCTGTCATCAATCATTCAGAGGAGCACTTAATCCCTTCTTCCAAAATGGAGCTCTTTTACATCTACTTTAGAAAAGTCAAAGCTCGTCTGTTTTTAACAATGAAAAAGGCATCCGTGCAAATGAGCTATCTGCCTTACACAAGCAATCCTCAACATGCCGTTTAAATTTACAAAATTAGTAGAATAGACAATGCCAATTAAAGCCAATTTTACTACATTAATTTCCAAATTCTAACAGCGTTATATGTAAAAAAAAAAAATTTCAGTTTTACATGAAGTTTATTGTAGTATATAAATAATATTAAGTATTTCTAGACGACATAAGCAGGTTTATATTTATTTGTTTATTTTGTTGTTTTGTCCAATCAAAAGAATGTTTAGAATACTTCATACACAAAAGCTGCTCAAATAGTTTGCATTTTGTGCATTCTGAGACAAGAGGAAGACTGAGGTAGGATTTTGAGTCACTTAAGAATGAATGAGTTGAATTAATTTATTCCGGTTTGTGCTTGAGGGTGATTGTCACATGTCTAAAGAAGATAAAAAACAGAAAGGAACGGATTTGATGATGCATTTTGAGCTCTTCGTGACTTTTTGTCTGTTTGAAGTCATGTAAAATAGGCACAAAAATGTTCATGATGTAGGTTTTACGAGTACATTCGGTTGAGCGCTTTTGAGCAAACTTTTGAAACTTCCAAAAAAAAACTTTAACAAAAAAGTGTTTAACTATAACTACACACTAAAACAACAGTTTCCGGTTCTTGTGATTTTGGCAAATTTTTAAATTGGATCGATATCTGGATCCTGCATAATATCCTTTTCTGCTAGATTGCATTGTCTCCTTAAACGTATCATTGCGTCTACGAAGTAAGCTCAAATTTAAAGGCAAACTCAGGAAAGTATTTTTTTTTAGAATAAACGAGATTGTCTCATAATTGTTTAAATCTGTCTCTCATCCTGCCACTCAGCAGACTCGCCTATTAAAAAGGAAACATTATTGCAACGGAGTCTCAACTTTCTTAATTGTGAAAAAATGCTAAAACCCGGTACACGGCACTGCAGCACAATACTAACGAATGTTTCATTTCATTTTTTGAGTCTCGGGTGAAAACTGAAATGAAAGTTTTTTCGGTGAAAGCAAGTTGTGCGTTTTCTGAAAACTCCCAATGAGTTTTTGATGCTTTGAGCAAACAAGAGACAAAGTAATTTGAAAGGGCTCGTTTCTAGAATTATAACTAGAAATTCCGTCTGCAATGTTTACCAACCGTTATGCAGTCTGAACAAAATAAAGTATAAAAATTCAATTAGAAAATCAAATAAATGCAATATAGTTTTGGCAAATAACAGAGTTGCATTCGAAATTAATGTGGAAACGTTCTTATTATAATAGACATATTATAACGTGTAATTGGTTAACTCGGGCTCTTTCACCCAGAGCAGTGCCCAAAGGTCACAGGTCACAAAAACAGGACCTGCGCTTTTAGAACAAAACTTAGAACAACTTCTAAAAAACAAAATAGGGCCTATTTTGCAAATTAACAAGCCTCGTCTCTTCTCCTTTCTCATTACTTTTGCAACAAAAGTTGGCTCTTATCACTCAATTTCACGACAATAAGGTGTAAAGTAATCAAAATTAGCCAATTATTTTAACCTATGGGAATTACGTAATTATTAAAACTGGCCCAAAATTCATTAATTTCAATTAATTATTTATACTCAAGATTCAAATATACCATCTTGTACCACCAAATACCATGTTGTTCAATTTTGCACTATAGCCAAGGTCTTACTGCCCTTATGTTAGAGGCTTGTGCTGATCCTCCGTCGTCAGTTTCGGTGTATTATATTCCCCAACATCAAGAAATTTACATTGTTTACATTGAGCTAGTAATACATTGTTGCAAGAGTTTGCTAATAAACCTGCTGAAGGAGATCAATTATTTTATGTCGAAAGTGTTAGC
>JAQFYP010001669.1:0-14748 GCA_034694865.1 Bilobella braunerae
AATAAGGGATTAAAGATGCAAGGAACATTTGGTTAACATTACTTTTAAACGTCGGGAAGTTGGTTGAAAAGTCAACCCGAACCTTGTGTTTGGAGTAAGCGTTTAATTAGTATGTTGCCCCTTAAAGACGGAAGGAGTAATTTGAGCTCCAAATGAATTCCAGACACAAAACTTCCCCTTCCCCAACCTCCATTCACAAGCAAACCTGACATAGACCTTTCATTTTCAAATTTCCAAAAAGATTTACAGTTTTCATGCTGCTTTTGCTCTTGAGCTTGTTCTAAATTCTCCTCTTTTTTTAAATTTACAAACGGATTCCGAACAAGACGAACTAAACGAACAACTAAATCCCTACTGAACAGGATTTTAGCTCTCTTTTTTTTTAAACTTTAGAACGAATTTTAGAACACTTTGACACTATAATTTTACCGAAGTTTTAAGCCTAGAAGCTTACGTTCATTCTTGTGGAATAATCCACGGCGGCAATTTTGTTTCGAAACTTTTTAGAATTGAGAGATAGAAATGCCGTTTGCAATTTTTAGAATTTTCCATCGCCTTATATTTGAAATTCAAGTTATAAATTACACATTTTTGAAAACTGTGCATGTATTAAGTATCAAATATGTTATTTGTCTTCATTGATATTGAAATAAAATTAAAAAGGTTATTAATTGAATAACTTATTTACATACGAGATACATATAAGATCATAATTACCATGTCGGTTGAAGGTTTACTGCTGAGGAGATACGCAAAAAAGTTCAACATGCAGTTTTGCTAGAAAACACCTGGACTTTTCTCCAGGAAATTGCTGGAGAGAGTAGGGCATTGGCTTCAAGGGCTCCTGCTCTATTAATGGTGTAAGAGCTCAAAAGCACTTAAGCAAAGGCTACCCGACATGCAATTTTTATAAGAAAAGACGATGCATTTATTCATTGAACTTCGACAATTTTCAATTCGAAGTGGTTGTGGCTTTGGAATAGCACAAAAAATAAGGGCGCTTCATTGAACCCTTATTTCTCAAGTACCCTTCCTTTGATTCAACGACAATTTCATGGTGCATTTTGAATTTCAAAGATTTTCAAACGTTTCTTTACGTAGCTGAAAATTATTGAATTCTAGAGTAAAGAACATGAATTCAAAATTCAAAAGCCTTCTTGAATTAAGGGCTCTCTTTCATTTTCAATATTTTATGTCTCTGCGCACCCATTGTAAAAACGTAGCTTGCTTGTACAATATTGGCATAAGGTTAAAAGGCCCTCCTCTGAGGTGGCACAATGAAAAATTCTTAAAGCTCCGGGCCCTTAAGTCCCCCAGTAAGATCTGCGTGAAGTCCTGTGTGACCCATTGTGTCCAGGACCCTGACCACAGTTGACGTAATTCTGACAAAATGTTGGCAAAAATGGGACAGGGGCCCTTGGAATAAAAATCAACTTCAAAGTCATTTGGACTGAGAATAAGGGAGTGTTGAACCATTGCAGAGGAACAGAGAAGAAGGTTCATTCAAAGGGAGCCTTCTTGCAAGGGGTCATAAGTCATGTTCTTAAGGCCCTTCAAGGGTCACCCTACTTTCTCAGACCATTGCTAATCGCAAGGCTTATGTAAGGCTGATACTCCTATTGTTGCTGAATTTGGGGGCCATTTGACCCTTAAATCAAGCAGAGCACAATTACACACAGTTGCCAAAAATCATACGCAACCTTCAACCTCATCGTTATCATACATCATTTTTAAAATAGTTTTCTTAAACTTAAATTTTGAAAACAGAATTCTAAAATGGTTCTTTTTTTCTAAATTTTTCAAACTTAGTTAAAACTCGACAATGTAAAAACACAAAATCTGTATGGTGAGTTTATCCCCTCATTTATTTGCAATTTCTTATTCTGGATTAGTGGCGCAATTTCTAAATACCAAACTTTTGAAATTTCGCAACCCAGAAGGTGCACTTAAGAGCTCCTTGGGCGGTTGTTCTAAAATCAAAAGCGGTGAAGCGATTCATCTAAAGAAGGCTTCACGTTAGACCAGAAGTTAGCGCTGCATTCTACTGTAGAAATATTTTGATCTTTTCAACAGTGGCTATTGAATGCTGGATGCATTTCACTTCTTCACCACGCTTAACGGCTCCCTGGCCAATGTGGTTGTAAAGGTCCAGAGAACACACCTTTACATAATTTATGACTAGGAACTTGGGACAACACAGGTGGGCATTAGCTACGCAACACCTCCTTAACCCAGCATGTCCCTTGAGGGTGCCCTTACAAAATTTATGCAACTTCCACAGATTTGGTTGTTTTCCAAAAGAATTGTGTTCCGAGGGCCATGGGTACTTGGGATTTTTATAGATAGTTCTGGGCACACAATTTTTTTTTCAAAATGGCAGAAATAGCATTTGATCAATTTTAGGTACGGAAAGGGGCCCTTGGATTGGACAGTTCAACGGAAATTAAGCAATGGCACCTATTTCTATATACAATTTCACACAGGAAAAGAAAACTAAAATTCAGTGGATTTCAAAGCTCAAAAATTTAAAACAATTTAGAACAACGTTGTTAATTTTATTTTACTCTGATTCGTTGTTCTGAATGCATTTGATTCAGTTTCACTTTAGAACAGGACAGCGTTTGTTTCAGTGACCAAATTTTTGAAGATTGAGTGCTTTTACATGTATTCCGCGTACATGTATTTGCGACACTAGGATGAGAAAATGATGCTTTTTTTTTCTTAGAAAATTGCGATTTAGGCTAAAACCGTTTTTAGAGAATGAAAAAGTTTTCTAGAAAGTGTAACAAATCTGAAGCGGCTGGAAATTTTTTAGTTTTCAAACACTTTCTTGACACTTTTATTTTTTAAATGTTATGATTTTCATTTTCCGGCTCCACTCAAATCCTACATCCAAAAGAACTGATGAAAGGAAACGTCGGGAGGATTATTACATGTTTATGCAGCAGATGAGTGGCTATTTAAGTGCCTCCAACAAACTTGTAACTTTGTAACCCAGTTATTATATTACCAACACCTACTCATGGAGTAACAAGGAAGAAATCATTTTGAAATGTACTGTTCAAATAGAAACTTTGTTTTAAAAAATTGGTCGGAATAGCGATTGGCGGAGGCGTCAGTGCTTGTGGTTGTTTTTTCAGTATCCAAATCGATTAGATTTAGATTTTTATTATTCTAGGAATTCAAAATGAGATGTGGATAGAAGTGAAAACATTTGTTACTTTTAAATGTGAAAATTTGCATATTTAGAAAATGAGTTGTATGGAGGCGGAAATGAGCAGATGGAAAAGCATGTCAGTTTCTAATGTTGCGATAGTCAAAAAGTTTCAGTAAAGTATGACAGTGTAATTTAAAAGAGTCCGATTTCGACACGTTAGTGACCTACTGTCTTTAAACAGAACAAAAACGACGTTTTGAAAATTCAACTCTCATCCTCCGCAACTTTTTTTACAAAGCAGAATTCCGGAAAAGCGACTTTGCAATTCAATGAATATAATAAATTTAAAAAAAAAGAATGCGAACTCGAACAAAGAACTTATTTTTTAAGATTTTTTTTTAAGATTTTTTCAGATTTTTCAAAAATCATTCACAACCTTCAACCACATCATTAATCAATTCTACAACAATTTTCTGAAGCGGATCTTTTGTAAATGACCTTATTAAAATTGTTCCTTTTGTTCAAATAAGCTTTAAGTTTTAAAGAACTTCGAACTAAATTCGAATAGACAAGTACATTTTCCTTTGATTGCGTTTTATCCTATGGCGTAAAATTAAGAAAATTAAACAATTTTACAATTTGTTAGGAAATTTTTTCTTGCATTAGCTTATAGACTTTGAAATTGAAATAATGAAATTATCGCGGAAACGTAAAAGTGCATTTAAGGGCTCCAAGAGCGGCTGTAATAAAACTGTGCTGAAGCGTTTTATCATACAAAAACTTCAGGTAAGGACTGATTTAAGTCAGCGTTACATTGTGTTTGTGCTCGAGAAGTATCTGGATCCTTTCAACAAAGACATTGAACGCTGGATTTCAGTTTCTTGAATCTCGCTAAAGGGCTCCCCTGCTCAAAGCAGTCACAAAGGGCCCACGAAGTATACCTTAGATGAATTTATAGAATCAGACTACACAGTCGGTCATTTCATTAGCCTCGCAGCACCACTTTAACTCAAAAATCTTTTCGAAAAAATTTCAGAAAATTTGTCCCTTGAGGATACACTTCAAAGTTATAAATTCCTTCATGCAATTCCCACAGATTTTTGATGTGATGGAATTGAAACCTAAGGGACCAGAGGGTACTTAACATTTTTGAAGGATAGGTTTTTCAGATATTAATCTTGTTTTTCCTTCTTATCAGAAATCAAATTGAGATCTTACTGCTAGGATTTTAAATCGATTGATTTTGAATTGGAAATTTCCAAGGGCCCTAAAAGTAAGGGGTACTTAAAACTACGAAATATAAACAGTTTAAAAAAAATTTAAATAAAGGTTAGTTATCGAAAACACACTGAAGGGTGTATCGTTTGATTATTTAAAATATCAATTCAAAACAATTTGTACCAAGCAGGTTTTTCCAAATCGAATCTAATAACATTGTAAAACTTTTCTTCTAAAATAAGACAATATTTCAAGTGACGTTTATTTCAGCGCATTTTCAGCGCAACAGCGTTTGAGTGTTTTTCTTGTGTCTTCCGCATTTGTGGGCAGCGATAACTAAATTGAGTTATTTTTCTTAAAATACGTTTTTATGAAACGTCATTTTTAGAACAGTATATAGTTTTTTTTTTGGAAAGGGTGACAAATCGGAAATGCCTCGAAAATTTTAAGAGTTTTTCAAACACTTGTTTGACACTTTTCATCTTCGTTTCCAAATGCTATGATCTTCATCTTCCGCTCCTACTCAAATTCAGCATTTGAAAGGAAACGTCAGTAGTGTTGCATGGCTTCTGAAGCAGATGGGTGGGTACTGAAGGGCCAGTGCAACCTACTTGTAGCCCATGAGTTATTACCCCAGTTAATAGGTTACTACCACCTACTTATCAAGTACATAGAAACATCGTTTTCGAAAGTACTGGGATCTGCTCTGTTCAAATACAAAATGTTGCTTTGAAAATGTTTTTCTGACACGAGAAACGCGAAGGCGTTAGGGCTTATTGAGAGGATTTGTGTAGTGCTGAATTAGATTATTTTAGGAAATGGAGCAAGAAATTTGGATGCTAGGTGAAGACATTTATTATTCTCAAAATTGAACACTTTTGAGCATTTGTTTGTTTTTGTTTTAAAAAAGCGGCTTATTTTTGCGGAGGCGGAATGAAACGATGCAAAAACGTTTCTGTTTTGAAAAGTGCTTTCAAGTAAGTAATTTAATAAAGCAGCACTTTAACAATTTAATTTACATATGTTTATTCATTAAAAAAATACTTGCTAAGTATTCTCTAAGCAAAAAAGTTTTCATTAAAATAAAATTTACAGAAGTTTGGATAATTTTTCTTTTTTCACAAGTTGCCTACCATTTAGAAAATTGTGGTCCACAGATTGCTTCAATTGTTTGAAATAGGTAGGAGAAAAATGTAGAGTAAAATCAGCTTGCTCCACAGTAGCCCAGCGGAGTGAGTCAAATGTCTTAATGCAGGAGATATGGGTTCAAATCCCACCAAGCGAACGCTAGCAGGAAAGCCGGCGCCGGCATAGTTGCGGCGCTGCGGTCACCCATTGCCCGCGCGGGCTCCATCTTGCGGTATCCGCGGCGTCGTAATTACTAGCTTGTAGCTTAAGTTAAAGCGCCTGCAAGACTATTCCATTTTTTTTGTTACAGGAAAAAAAATATGTTTGAAATAAGCTCCGAAAAAAAAACTACACATGAGTTAATTCATCTAAAAGTTAGGAAATTACTTAGTATTATTATTATTACTTGTAATTAATTAAATGCTTTAATGATATTTTATAATAATGATACTCCTAGTACAATTTACTCTATTTACTCTCGTAAATGGTTGAATCGAGAAAATAAACTAAGAATCCTGTCGGGCTAAGGTCATTTAAGAAACGCTTGATCAAAATGTCTAGTCTTTTAATGCCAATTTAAAACACTTTCAGCTAAATATATTTTAAAATTTAAAATATTTAAATTGACTATGCCTCTGATAGAAATCTTTATTTAACGTTTTCTAAATGATTTCAAAGACGGTAGTTTGTGTCACTCCCTTATCTTTATTTTAAGAGTATTGTAAATTTTGAATGTGAATTCTGATTTTGAAATGTGAGGTGGACCTTGATTGAAGAATTGACCTGAAATGTTGAATCCTTTCATTTCATTTTTCACACAGACAAAAATTTTTAATATTGAAGCTCCAAATTTCTGTAGCATACCTTCCTCATACCGCAATTGGACATTCCATCCTCTTGTAATGTTCAGTGGGGCTGCTTTGGAACCTCTTCTGTTTCAAAAATTTGAAAAGGATGAATGCGAGATGCTGCTGATTTTTTACGGGGCTGAGGATACTTGTTTGACACTTATCATACCGCTATTTTGAAATGTTGGGATCTGTCCTGTCACTTTAATCTTCTACTCAAAATGACATTTGCAAAATTTAAAACAGGCCAGATGAATCTTAAAGGAAGTAAAACATGCTTCGAACAAGATGTGCAATATTTAGACCTAATGGTAGCAGGGCTAATTATTTATTATGCATAGGTAATGGCCTCCCGACTACCAACTTAAGATGTTACAGCACCATTTTCAAAACAAATTTTCAACATTTGTTCAAACAGAACAGAAAGTAGCGTTATTTAAAAATAGCAATTGGTAGTATACTTCAAATAGGAAAATTGCGCGAGTGCTGGAAGCACCAATTGCAAGTGGATATCTTAATGCTGTCGCTATATAGCGTTTCTTCTGACAAATTAATTACTATTAGTTAATTAATCGTGTAATTAATTCAAATTAGCGCGTCATCGCTGTTTGATTAGCGCTTGGATTTAACTACAGATTTTGCAAATTTTCATAACAATTTCTGATTTTATTATTTCACGAAACTTTTACGGTGTAACCAATGAAGGGGGAGGATTCTTTGGTGTTTAAGGGCTCTGTAGCCCTTTAGTTAAATAAACAGCGCTGCTTAAATCGCTTCCTGGGAATTAAATGTATCAAATCAAACGAATGGCAAGGGTTATGATTTACGTGCTTTTAATTATGCCCTTTTCTTCCGGATTAAATAGAATGAAAATGGAGCTTTTCCAATTAAACTGGTTTGAACAGCAGGATGCAACCCACTGGGGACGTTTATTTGCCCCTGTAATTTGAATTTCTCACCAAAAAGCCATTACAATTGGTTCGAGCGTTTCACAAAGTACAAGTGGGCGAAGCTGGGGCGTGAAACTCTACACGCTTTTTCCAAAAATTGGTGTACAATCGACGATATATTGCACCATTCACTGAACAATTCCTTTTTATTAAACGTAACCTAAATTTGAAAAATGTTCTCGTACATCGAGATGAAATGCACTCTCGAAATCAATTTAGATGCAATTAGAAGGAAACTTTTTGCACGGAAATCATACACGAAGAGATCAAAACATAGAAAAACTTATGCACAAATTAACTTATTTGTGACACAATGGCTTGTTATTTCTAAAGAATTCAAACTTTTGCACTCCTGCACTCCTTCGCTCCTATATTTAATTATTCTTATTCTTTTATAAAGTAATTTTTTTTGTAGTTTAAATGCCCATCTATTTAGCAGGGCGAGGAGTATTGGTTGGGTGGAGGAGAGTTTTTGGGCAACCGTTACGGGTACACAGCAGCAGATAGGAAAAAGTACGGGAGAAAAAAAGTCAAATGTTAAGGCGATTATTATATTGCAAGTTTTCATAATGCGAAATCATGAAAATGCAAAATAACCAAATGGGTAAAACATTTCTCGAAGAGTATTTGAGTACTATGTTAAATCTTTTTTTTAATTTTACACTTGTCAGTCGATTTCTTTATTTAGCAACATTTTAAACCTTGGAATTTTTGTGAGACGTACATTTGTGTATGTGTGATCTTATCGGGATTACGATGAAAATCTTTTAAATTTTAACTTGAATATATTAAAATATATAAAAAACGGCATTGTCCCCTACAATTTATTTGTTAATAAAGTTCAGTTTGGGGATTAGGATGCAATTCAGGATGCAATATTGAACCAATACAAAATAATCTCAAATCTTTGCCTTCATTAAAATTGTTCCTAAATGTGAGGGAGGCTCGTTTAGAAAAAATAGGAAGTAAGGGATATTCGAAGTCAAAGGCCACTTTGGAGGAAACCAATATGTGTTGAAAGTGATCACATTGGGGCTTAGGGTGGGTCAAATTCCAGCTTATACATTTGCTTCCAATTCATTTTGAGAAATTGGAAAGCTAATTGAAAGTGTCACTTTACAAAGGGGTGTCAGGGGTGTTTTTGCTCACCAGATGAGACTTGCTTCGTCCTGAGTTGAAAATTGTTGAAAATATACCTAAAACAAAGTTTAGTAAAGCAATGAAATTTTCATATTGCTTATTTAAAATTTAACGTGAATTCTCATTTAACAGCCTTCCAAGTCACTTCAAAATTTAGAAAACGATTCGTTGCATTCTGAATGTTACATTTTGGGGGTAAGTTTTATTACTATTACGGCTCCTACTACTATGACAATCATATTTCCCGAAAATAATGTTTTTCTTGTCCAAAGTAATAGTAATGCGTATACAAAGTAAGTTTTGGAAATCTTCAATACTACATTATAAAAATTCTCACACTTATTTTGTAAACTGACTATTTTATTACAGCAGGAGTCAATACTTGAACATGTGTAACATATGTTGCATTACTTGTATTTGAAAATGCATCGTTGCAAAGCTGCTAATTTGCTCCACAGTACATTCATAGAAATTAGCATCTTATTTACCTCCATTTAGAAGAACTGAGATGAAGAGCTATAAATCATGGAGTACAATGCGCTTCATAGAGTTTTGACATATTTTATTGCGGGTTTGCATTGAAGCAATTTCAAATAATTTCCAGCAGTTTTTGAATTGTTTGGACAAGGAGAGGGAAGGACATAACAATGGCGTGTCCAACTGATGAATGTGGGAGGCGGATTGTTTGGAAATACTTGTTCTAATGATGTATTTCAAGAGTTAAGTACAGTCTTAAGGGCCCACCACTCGTTTTAAAGAACCTAGACGAAGTACTTTGTTATTTGATGAGGCAAAGAGCCACTTGAAAGCGGTAGCCCTTTGGACACCTTAGCAATAAAATTTTGACTATAAAGAAAAATGAGGACTCAAGGGCCGAGTTCATGTTTTCACGTAATATTAAACGTTCTTGTATATTTTGGTGATTGCATTTTACGACTAAAGTTTAACTTTTTATTCTAAAGTACCTCTTTACGAATTGGATTTAGCCGCAAAGTTTGAATAAAGAACTTCCATTAAATTTAAAAAATGTAAAATATATCAGCAGCGGCTACAAAATAAAACAATTCAAACAAAAGTAGTACAATTCTGCAGTACTATTTTAGTTTGTTAATAGTTACGTTTACTTAGGTTTGACATTTTTTGGTTTGAAAATACGCAAGATCGTACAAGTTGTACTTTTAATATTTTACATCTTGTCAAAATTGTACAACATTGGCTTTATATAACTTTTAAATAATACACGTCCTATAGCACAATAAATACGATGTTTCACGCATTAGTTAATGCGTATGTTGGCCAATTTGAAATTCATTTCTTACTACAAAGTTGCACAAATGAAATCATCTTTTCCAAACCAAAAAGTAAGGTACTGATGTCAATCTATTTGTCTATGCAGTGTAGAATAGGAACATTCTATCCTTGGATTTCTTAGCTTTGTTTCAAAAGTTGTGTTTTAGTTCTAAAAATATTATCAATTTGCATTCTCGATCAGATAGTTCTGAAATATTGGAAAATTTAAAAACAATGATTATGAACACAAAAATTATGATATTATGATTATAGTAAATTATATAAAAATGTAACACGTATACCTTAGACGAATCTTTCAAAAAAAAAGTTTACCAGTTTTTTTTTTGAAAAAGTATATCAGTGGCGGCCCATAACGGAAATATTATTTGTGCTTGGCAACAGAATGGAAATAGCAATGTTGACAATAAATGTTACTTAAGGCAATTTTTGTTCAGAAACTAAATTTCCTAGAGTTTCTTTCGCTTTAAAATTGTTTGTAGTGAACATGCCTGAAAATTTGATGCTTTTAAGTTTTTTGATTAAGTCTTTGGTTTGCATCCTACGCTAGCCCTAGATCACAATCTGACGGGTGTATCATTGTTTAATATTTAAGTTTATGTCATTTTCAAAATTTACTGTGTTTATAACGAAACTTTAGTTGAAGATTTATGTTTTTCAAAATTGTATTTTCACACAAGCTTTCTTTTGTATCCACATGCAAACACTCACAAAGTTTATTAAAGTATCCATAAACCAATTTTATAATGCGCTTGGATGTTTTCGAAATTGATTTCTCTATTTAAAAGTTAGAAAATATTATTTTAAGCATCACTTTCAAAATTGAACATCTTAAATCGCTTGAAAATTTTTGATTTGGATTTGGTTTTGATACTTTGTTGCTTGTTTTTTATTTGAAACTTTGAACCACCTAGTTTGTGCCTGAAGTGAAAACGTAATTGAAATTAAAAAAATGCCTTTGAAAATGGTGTTTGAAAATACAAAACAGAAGGATTTACATTCGAATGAACTTCAACAATTGTTAACACTTAAAAGTTTTGTTCTTTGAAATGCCATAATCTTCCGCTGTTTTCTATCTGTTAGATCTGACAGACCAGTTTCATCTTTCGGTGACCGCTAGATCAAAGACACTTCAATTGAATCTAATTTCGAGACGCCTCCGGCTCAAGCGACACGTCTCTTCCACCAGTTGTGTCAAAGGGGGCCCTCAAGGGTCCCATGTTAAGGGATCAAACATTTTGAAAGGTGTTTTGTTGAAGAATTTAAATTGAACAATCTTGAGCACGCTTCGCTTGGCTATGGAAAGCTGGAGGGCGAAAGCTTAAAAGTCAAATTGGAACAAATTGTTATTTTGAGTGAACTTTGACCTTTTATAACATTACTCACGTCTGGAGAGGTTAAAGTCTCAATGTATCTCGCATCGAAGTGTCATCGCTTGACTGACAATCAAGACTGAATCAGGCTTTTTCAATTTTAGAAGCACTGTGGCATAAGGAACTTTATTTAAATCCAATTTGAAATTCACATTTTCATTTGAAACAGTATTAAAAAATCTGGAGAAATGTGTCATCTGATCTTGCTTGAAAGCATGTTTTTTTTTAATTGGAAGAACATATCATATGTCATGATCTCATTTCAAATTCAAATTTTTCAGATAAATAGTTTGCTTTAAAAAATGCTTTGCACCCTTTCTAGAAACAGACAATCGACTTCACCTCCACACCCAGATTGTCAATTGGCACATTTTAAAACATGTTCTGAACAAGGGTGTGACTGTAATTAGAAAACAAAGTCATGTTTTCTGGAGGAAGCTTATTCAGAAGACCATTGTGACATGACACATCTTTAACCGATTCGTCCAAATAATGCAGCACAAACTCCTACTTTTATTTTTCAATAGAATTTATTACCTTTATTTGATTCTTGTATAGCATTTGTACGTATCGCTGTACACCGTATTATTTATACTCAAAACCAACCCATATGACTATAATAAAGCATTGATTCAGATTTAATATACTTGTGAAAAAAATATTTGTATGCTGCAAAAGTATTAACTTGAGCATGTTCAAAGCATGGGAGTCTTAAATTGTGTAATCATGAAATTTAATTGTTTTTGTTTGATTTTATGGGTTTTTTATGGAACTATCCATTTTTTTGTTGGGGAACACCCTGTAATGTGTTACACAATCATTTGATACATCTCTATGCACTTCGGTTCTTGAGAACAAATTGAGCTAATTAGTATCGCTTTACCTGAGAATTGAAGAAAGAATTCCCGCCGTGACCCCTAATTGGAGCTAAAGGGACAGGTGCAAAATACCTTCAGCAGCTTTCACAGCATCAGCATCTGCCGGCCCCTATAGCATTTGCGTAGCCATTTCAAAAGCGTTTTTCCTACTGAACGCCTGCCCCACGGTGTCAAGAGAAGATATAAAGAATCCTTTAGAAAATCCATTTTCTAAAAAGTTTATTTTAAAAAGATTAATTTAACTAGGACCAAAATAGTAAAATTAAAGTCGTCCTCTCCTAAGAAGGGTGTTTTTATTACTGAATTGATATAATCAAAATCAATATATTATGATTTTTTTAAACTTAACTTTAAATAAAATTTTTGTACATTAGCAATCAACCGGCAGGTCTATCTATAATTCTTCAAGTTATACCTCATACATTTTATTACAAATGCTAAATGGTGTTGAAATTAAACAAAAGAAAAACAACAAACGTTCAACACTTTTTTTTTATCGAAATATTTTTTTTTCTAAAATAAAGACTTTGATTCTTGCTCTTTGACATTTGCCTATGGCCTGGTCAACGTGCTTGGGCTTGTGCTAAGTGAGTGGGGGAGGATGGTATGAGCCTGTGAGTTGGCTTGAAAGTTCCGAGGATTCAGGCTGAAGGCTTTCTGCTCAACAGAGAACGTGGGGTTGACCACCGAGGAGCTTCTGCTTAGGCAGAGGCTCCACCCTGTTTTTCGCATACCGGCCCAAGCCCACCCTCCACGACCGCAACTGTCCAGGCTTCCACTCACCACTACCACACCACCACTCTTTCAGTGTTACCCACTTACCCAAGTTAGGACAAGGGTCCTAACCCCCCGAACTACGGGTTTTGGGTTCCAATACCCCATTCGGGCAAGGGAAGTGGGAAACCATTCAAAAAAAAAACACTTCCATATTGGCGACACCGGGACTCGAAACCGTGTCCGTCCATGGCTTGAGCTCAAGGCTCTAACCACTTGGCCTACAAGAGTTGGACTTTTTTTTTAAATATTGAATTTTGAAAAAAAAAACTTCAAGGTTGTTTTTGGCATGTTAAAAGGTGAAAAATTGAAAAAAAGACATGGACAATTTTTGACCAGTGTTAACAAAAGCTCACTGTGGAGCCTGCCTACATCACTTTTTGAAAATTCCTTTTTGAACAGCGTTTGAACAGAATGGGAAGATAAGTGTCAGGAGCAGTCGGGGTTTGAAGTAAGAAAATCGCTGGAAATGATACCACAATGGTGACGTGCCTTCCAGCGTCCTGTTTTTTCCTTCCAGAAAAATTAGAACATAAAACTTTGAATAAGTTTTAGAACATAAAACTTTAGAACAATTGGTTTTTAATCACACTAAAACTTGTTTTCAATTCATTGCATTTTTTACTTTGCATTGCATCAGCATCAGCATAAAATGTCTCAAAATTTGAATCATTCAGAAAATTCACATTAAAGCTGAGCAACATGTTTAATTAAAACTCCCAAATTATCACCGCAAATGTCCTCAAAACTCAACACTGAATTATGTTGGAACATTTTTTATTCAAAAAATTGACAGCGGCTTCAAACTGGGTCAAATTCCTAATTTCTAAAATTGAAAAGTTGTTTAAAATATTTACAAAAAATTGTAGTAGAGTAGAATAAAAAGTAGTTTTTATTAGCATTAATGGATGATTCGAAGTGGAAAATTAGATAACGCGTTCATTCCAAATTAAAAAAAAATTGTTTAGAAACTAACTTTTTTTATTCATTTCATTTTTAATGATATTATAAATCAGCATCAAAACAAATGAAAAATCATTTAATGATATGAAGAGAAGAAAATTCTAAATGACTATAGACGGAAATTGTCTTTTAACGTTAGAACACAAATTTTCACAACGTACTTGTTGCTGCAAAAATTAGGCAATATAATTTAAATTGCTGCCTGCTTGTTCAAATTTAAAAAAAAATATACTTAAAAAAATCAATTTGAAAGTTGACAAGGGAGTAGGGTTATTAAAATTTAGAAAATAGTGTTTAGAACTGATTTTGAATTTTGTACATGACTTTTTTGCAGGAGGTAATGCCAAAAACTGTAGAGGAACTGTAAAACTTCAAAGTAGAGGAATTTAGAAAATAAAACGCAAATGTTTAAACGTTTTTGTAAGAAGCAAAGATTTATTGTAATTACCTTTTTTCGATTAAAAAAATTGCATTACTTACTCACGTTTACAGCTTTTATTGTTAAAATAACTTGTAAAAAAAACTCAAAAAGTTCAACTGAGTTTTGCAACTATTGTTCTGTTTTCAGAGACTTTTTGCATATACTTTTTTTATGAATCCGTGGTGATTTTACTTAGCATTGAAAACTATAGAAGATAAAAGGGTTAGTGGAGGCAGAGGGCCCCATAACCCTTGAGAATGTAACCCTAATTTAGGGCCAATTTATTAATATTTAATTTACCCTGTAAGTTGACTCAGCTACAGTGTTATCGAGGCATTTATTCAAGTGACAATCCCCAACCTTAAAACGTTCAACGCTGAAACGCTGGAATGTTCAGGCAACTAATGAAGCTTAAAGCAAAAAAAAAGTTTCTTTTTCAGTTTTTAGCCCGAGCCAGGGCTTATGTGCCCGTCATGTCTGTCCGTCTGTCCGTCTGGGACACGCTAGCGGACAAACCACATGTCACAGCGTCCCCAAATTTGGCACACATGACCTTTGGGACAATGGAAAAGGTAAGTTCGAAGATGGGG
>JAQFYP010001670.1:0-14738 GCA_034694865.1 Bilobella braunerae
ATAGCGTCGTAGAACTGAGGTGGCATCGAAGAGCGCTCAACAGCGCTCTTCTCCGTGTCGTTGAGGCAGTGGCAGGGGTCAAAGCTCAAGGCAATGACAAGGAGGCCAAAGGTCAACTTGAGGGGTCGATGACCTCCAGACACACCCAGGACACCCATTTCCACTCCCTCTCATTCCAAACTCCAACGGCTTCTGCAAGTATTTTGTCAATTAACGAAACGAAACTCTGGCAAAATTTATGCAGCTTGGTCCAGAAACGTCAAATTAGCACTGAACGCTTCTATGTTGTTTGTTCTGTTTTGGAAATTTTTTAATGTTAAGATTTTGAATTGAATAAATAATTTCCACTGGGGGGGGGGGGGTTGAGTTTGAAGTCTTGCTTTTGATTTTTGAGATTTTTTTTTAGAAACTTGTAATTTTTGTTTTAGAAACTTGTAATTTCTGTTTTAGAAACTTGTAATTTCTGTTTTAGAAACTTGTCATTTTTGTTCTCAATTTCAAATTGTCCTTTTCCAAATACATTTGTATTTGTTTTTGGATTCTTTAATTTTTTTAATTTTAATTAATTTCAGAAATTCTTACCGAGATTCTGCGCTAAATGGCGAAAAGGTGAGCAATTGCAAACGTTTGTTTTAGAAATTCAATTTCAATTCAAGAAATGTAGAGAGTTTAAAAAACATTTCGTTCAACATTGCAGAAATTTTGGCATATGTTCGAGATCGCTTCAAATCACTTACAATTGTTCTAAATTTTTAAAATCTAGCGCTTAATCATCTACAATTTTACTAAACTTATAGCTTTAAAGCGTTTAGAAAAATTCATATAGCTGTCAAATTATTGTATTGAGCGTTTCCAAAAAGGCTGGATAAATAGCGATACCTTTACAGATTGGTGTTCAGAACGTTTTTTTAAACGTACTGAAACGTTTAAAAATATTAATTTTATTTTAAATTATTATTATTATTATCATTACTTTAAATTTTCAAAATAATTGCTCTTCTACATTTTCAAGAATTTTAACACTAATTTGCTAAAAAATTGAAAACATTTTTTTTTTTTTTTTTTTACAAATTTATCTAATTTCAACGTCATCTTACAAATTTTCCTCTTAAAATAGCATCTGTTTTCAATACATTTGTAGATACGCGGTATAGTGTCCATTTTTGCAATAATTGGTCAAATTTTTTCATTTTTCTTAGTGATCCGTTCTTTAAAATTTTGTCAATTTTTTAAGTGATCGCTTCTACAAATTGTGTCAACTTTTTACAAATTCGATTCGTCGAAATTCCAACTTTTTTTTTAGGAAATCTGTTTTGTCAAAAATGTATCCTTCTTTTTAGGAATCGCTTTTATTAAGTTTTGTCAATTTTTGCGCATCGATTTGTCAAATGTCAATTATTTTTTAGGAAATCTGTTTTGTCAAAATGTTTTTTTTGAAAAGCTGTTATGTCCATCATATTTTCAGGAAGTATGATTCGTCAAATTTTGTCAATTTGCCACTCTGCTGCCACTGGTCGCCGCCCTGTGAACCTAACTCAACCAATCAAAACTCGCCTAAATCATCTCAGCCAATCAAAACTCACCTGAACCTTCTCAACCAATCAAAACTCGCCTAAACATACTCAACCAATCTAATGCACCCAATTCCAAAATATCGATTTTCATTGGTCCAAAAACTAAGAAATAGTCGTTATTACTTCCTGTAAACATTTTGGAAGGCTGAAAACATTGACAAGTAAAAGCTCCAAAGGCGAAATCGCTGATTCGAATCGCTTTTCGGGGTTCGTTAAAACACACCACCGTAAATCGTTGATCTAAAACTGCTTCTTTTGACTTCAGATTTCACGGTGGACAAGTACGGCGGCTCAAATGCGTCACGGTGGCAAATATTAAGCGCTTGCTCTTGAACGGTTTTGAAAATCGCTGGATTTTAGGGTTTAAAAATTGTTTTAAACAGCATTTTGGAAATTATCTTTTCAATTGCCAGATGTTGCAAAAGTTTCAAATGTTCTATATTTCTTCTTACAAAGTGAAATGAATTAATTTGATTCGTCATTGTTTTCGACTATAATTAGAGGGCCACTTAAACAGAAATTGCGTATTTGTGTGAACTTCTTCATTCTTCAAAAACCAAGTCCCTACATCCTGCTCCTGCAACATATGTTGTCGCAAACATTGTCAACATAACATATGTTTAAAAAAATATACTTCACTCAAATATTTTTGTATGGAAAAATTGTATTGTCAAAAGCACCACAAGTTATCTCCGTTCTGCAGTTTTTCAAACAACGTTTTTTTAACAAGTCACTTTTTCTAAAAGTCTCGTCAGCACCTTTTTCTAAAAAAAAAATCGTTTTTCTAAGAACCCATAGCTTTACTGAACTTCCTGAAGCTGAAGCGGAGACTTGACCATAATTACCGTAATAAGTAATTACCTATTCTTTAACTTTTTGCAAATCATAAGATATCATTGACCCTAAGCCAAAGTTCATTGACCCTATATCAGAGTTCATTGGTTCCAGATCAGAGTTTGTTGACCCTAAATCAGAGTTCGTTGACCTTTTCAGGAGAGGCTCGTTTTGATTTGTGAAAAGGGATAAACTGGAAATGAAGGTCAAGGGGTCAACGTACGGAGTCGGTGGAACCGGGACTTTGACCTGGATCGCTTTCCTCTTCTTGACGCTGATTGTCACTGGGGTTTTCAGCGCTTTGGACCCTAAAACGAATCGCGAACACTTTGTGCGGAACGCCATCGGAATCGCAGAGATCGTTTGCAAAGAGGAACAGACGCTGGAGATCTATCACTCGGTGATCGTTGGTAGTTTGAAAACAAATGGAAATAATGAGGACATTGCCGCAGCGGACTTTGACGCTTTGAAGGCGGCAGCGCAGAAGCTGGTCGATGGGTGCTGCAAGAACAAGAAAATTGCCTGCGAGAGTAAGGAGGAGGAAAAGAAGATCATTGACGCAGCGATTGCAGCAGCGCCAAAAAGTGGGGGCGGAGCTTCCGGCGAAGCTTCGTCTCCAATTGCCTCCAAACTGATTCTTGCCAGCGCCACCTTCATGACGCTCATCTTGGGATTCGCCGCCCAACGCACTTGAATCGCTGATCTGGAGCAGCTTCACAACAAACGTCATTTTCGAAATTTTAAAACCGTATTTAAAAAACAAGCAGTTAAATCGCTTGAATCCTCTAAAAGTTTATCTCTGTGTGAATCTTAAGGCATTTTGAAAATAATGGGTCAATGACCTCAGATTGAGTTGTGCGTTGCTTTTCTTGTAATGAAAAACTTTTCAACACTTTTTCAAAAGCCGTTAATTTTGCATTTTATAGAAAACGGTTCAAAATTTTGTTAATTTAAAAAAAATCAGAAGGTCTCAAAAGGTAGAAAAGTTCGGTGGCTCTGAAGCGATTGCCCTCATGACGCTTCCCGCGATCGCTGCAGACGAAGCGACACCACATTTTGCAAACCTAGAAACTGGAAATGAAGGTCAACGGGTCAACGACGGCCAAAGGGCCAACGCTCGGAGAAGAATGGCTAAAAGCAAAATTAACAAAAAAAAAAAAAGTTGTCGGAGAACGTAGTGCATTGCGTTAAATTTTTTTTATCTAAAGTGACGCAACGAATAAATTATTGGCTTAAATGTTCATTTGTTCATTTTTAGCAACTTAAACCTGCTTTTTTTAAAAAAAAAGAGTTTACAATTAGCGCAAAAACGAGCAATTTTTTAATTATCTTGCCTGTTTGTGCGCCATTCAAAAAAAAAGAAATTTTGTTGAAAGCGCTTCAATCGCTGCATTGCCCTTACTTCCATCAACGCTTGCTTGTTTTCCAAAACAAAAAAAAAACGCTGAGAAGTGCTCGTTGCTCGTCATCAGCGCTAAGTACCTTTTTTCTGATCTAAATCGCTTAAGGGAATCACCGTCAAGTACAATCTTAGTTTTCTAAGAATCTAAAAAAAAAAACGATTTTCAAACTAACAGAATGCTGCAAATAAAACGGTGGATCCCGGAAATGGATCGTTTTATGTTCTTGACGCTGATTGGCGCTGGAGTATTCAGCGCTTTGGATCCTGACAACAAGCGCAAGTACTTTGTGCAGGAAGCCAACGAAGTCCCAGACACCGTTTGCACCAGAGGGGATCAGACCTGGATACGAGAGGCGATGCAAACATATGCTACATGGGGACATGCATATGCAACATATGTTTTCCTAGAATATATTTTCTTCCTAAAATGACGCTAAATGAACTAAATCGAGGAATCGGGTTATAAAAATGTGCAAATAATTTTCTTTAGTAAATTGTAATTATTTTTTAATAAAAATTATTCCAAGCCCATACATTAGAACCGTTTTCAGAAAAAAAAAACACTTTTCGACACATTTTCAGAAACAAATTCAATTTTTCTTTCAGATTTCCAAAGCAAATCTGTTGCCGCAAGCACTGCGCCAATCAATTTCTTCAGCTTTGTTTACATTTCTTTTTTTATACGAGTCGCTTGTTCTAAAGGCTTCGGCGCAGCAGCGTCATTTTTGCTTTCTTTGAATTTCGCTTTTCTAAAAAAAAAAAAAGACGTCAACAAATCCATAGCCTCGACAGAACTTCCGGGAGCTGAAGCGGTGACTTGTCCACAAATAAAGTAAAGTTTTCAAAAATTTCATCAGAGTTCATTGACCCTAACCCAGAGTTCATTGACCTTTCCTAAATCATAGTTGAATGACCCTAAATCAGAGTTCAATGACCCTAAATCAGAGTACATTGACCCCAAAACTTTTCCAGGAAAGGCTCATCCGCAGAGGGAGGAACTGGAAATGAAGGTCAAGGGGTCAATGTACGGAGCTGGGGGCGGGGCTTCGACCAGGATCGCTTTCCTCTTCTTGACGCTGATTGTCACTGGAGTCTTCAGCGCATTGGACCCCAAAACGAAGCGCCCTGTCTTGCTGCAGCAGGCCAAATATAATGTAAAAATCGCTTGCACCTCTGATGACCAGCCAAAGAAGCTTACTGAATTGCACGACGTGGCGCTCACAAAACTCAAAGCAGAAGGAGATAATGCGGAAATTGCCGCAGCGGACTACGACACTTTGAAGGCGGTGTCGGAGAAGATGTTGAAGGATTGCTGCAAAAACTATATGTACACCTGCGACGCTGCGCAGGACGAGAAGATCCTTGACGAAGCGATTGCAGCAGCGCCAGAAACTGGGGGCGGAGCTCCCGGGGGTGGAGCTCCCGGGGGTGGAACTTCTGGAGGCGGAGCTTCCGGGGGTGGAGCTTCTGGCGAAGGGTCTTCTTCAATTGGCTCCAAACCGATTCTTGCCAGCGTCACCTTCATGACCGCTCTCTTGGGATTCGTCGTCCAACGCACTTAAATCGCTGATCTGGAACAGCTTCAAAGAAAAACGTCATTTTCGAAAATTTAAAAAGTCATTTTTAGAAGAAAAAAAAATAGTTTTTCTAAAACTGGCAATCTTTTTAAACCTTCTACGAGTTAATTCCTGTTTGAATCCTAGCACAATTTGAAAAAAAAATAAAAGGTCAATGACCGTAAGTAGAGTTGTTCATTTGTTTCACGTTTTTCGCAACTTATCATCCGCTTCTCTTCGCAAATTGATTGGTCATTGTCTTAGAGCATTAATTAAGTGGCAACTTAATTAATTAATTAATTAAGTTAATTATGTAAAACATATGCTACATGGGGGCTTGCAACATATGTTTCCCTCAAACGTTTTAAAAAATCCCTTAAAATGACGCTGTAAAAGTAAAAGTGTTGACCTTTGCGTTCACATTCTTTTGCACGAATTCACGAGTATGCGCAGGGGAGTTTGGATGAAGTTAAAGAATTATCATACTTTGCTTTAAAGGAATTACCAATTACTAAATAATTATGAATTAATTAGTAATTAGTAATTAATTGAAAATTACTCTTAAGGTAATTCACAGTATGGCTTTACTGCTGTGCAGCATACCCAGTACAACCCTTTTTTTCCTAAGCCCATACAGTAGAACAATTTTCAAAACAAAGCTACGGTTTCGAAACATTTTCAAAATTTTCAGAATAGTATTTTTTGAAAATTTTTGGAAAACGTGTAATAATTCTAAAACAAATCTGTTGTCGAGTGCAAATTACGTCTCAAACAGTTTCTTCAGCTTTGTTTACTTTTCAAATATTTTTTTTGATCGAATGCAAAAGTTTCGCAGCAGCATCATCGCCGCTTCATTTGAATTTCGCTTGTCTAAAAAAACCGTTCTGAAGAATCCTTTACTGATATTCCGGAAACTGGAGCAGAGACTTGTCCATAGTTAAAGTAATTGCCGTTTTTCCTTGTAACTTTTAAAAAGTTTCATGAGAGTTTATTGACCCTTCTCAAATCAGAGGTCATTGACCCTGATCTGAGCAAATCAGAGGTCATTGACCCTGAGCTGAGCAAATCAGAAGTCACTGACCCAATCCTAGGTCTAAATTGGCTGGCCCTGTGCAAATCAGAAACCATTGACATTTTCCTAGAGCTCATTGACCCCATATCAAAGTTCGTTGACCCTAAATCAGAGTTCATTGACCCTTTTTGTTTTCCAGGAGAAGCTCATTTCGATTTTGCAAAAAGAGAAACTGGACATGACGGTCAAGGGGTCAACGCACGGCGCTGGAGGCGGGGCTTCGACCAGGATCGCTTTCCTCTTCTTGACGCTGATTGTCACTGGAGTCTTCAGCGCTTTGGACCCTAAAACGAAGCGTCCTCAGTTGCTGGCGCACGCCAACGTAAACGCACGGGCCGCTTGCAACGATGCTAACCCGCAAAAATTGCTGAATACGCTCCACGACCAGTCGCTCACAACTCTCAAAGCACTAGGAGAAAATGCGCCAATTGCCGCAGCGGACTACGACACTTTGAAGGCGGTCTCGGAGAAGATGTTGAAGGATTGCTGCAACGACAAGAAGTACACCTGCGACGCTGCGCAGGAAGAGAAGATCCTTGACGAAGTGCTTGCTGCGCCAAAAAGTGGGGGCGGAGCTACCGGCGAAGGGTCGTCTTCAATTGGTTCCAAACCGATTCTTGCCAGCGTCACCTTCATGACCGCCCTCTTGGTATTCGTCGTCCAACGCACTTAAATCGCTGATCTGGAGCAGCTTCACACCACACGTCATTTTCCAAATTTTGAAAAAGTCATTTTTAGAAGAAAATTTTTCTTTTCTAAAACGGTCAAAGATTTATCGAATCTTCTACGAGTTAATTCCTGTTTAAATCCTAACACAATTCGAAAAATAAAATAAAAGGTCATTAGTTTGAGTTGCGTTACTTCTAACCACGTAGCATCATACCTTAACTGCACAAAAAATCGTTAGATTTGCATTTCGTTCCAAAAGTTTCAAAATCAATAAATGATTTTGAAAAAAACTTCAAACAGTTTAATTTCAGTTTCAAGTCGCTTGCAGCGTCGCTGCTTCCTTTCAATTTGTGTCCCTTTTTTTAGAAAACTTTCTCAGAATCCAGAGGTCAGCGTTTGGAAGCGCAAGCGGACTTTTAGTAGACTAAACACATTTTTAGAAAACGTTTTGAAAAAAAAAATCATCAAAAGGTTGATTGAACCTAATTAAAAAAAAACTGATCTGAGTTTGTCAGCGTAGAAACCGGAAATGAAGGTCAAGAGGTCAACCTCCGGATTTTGACACGGTGGAATCTGACCTGGATCGTTTTTCTCTCGTTGACGCTGATTGTCGCTGGAGGCTAACCTCAAGTTGCACGACAACACCAAGCCCAGTCCGTGAGCGTGCCAAAAAGAATGCAATCGCTGTTTGCGTCAGCGATGAAGCGCACAAGGAGGCGTACCTTAAAACAACACAATTTCTTTGCGGACTACGACACTTTGGCAGCGGCGACGCGGAAGCTGTCGAAAGAGTGTTGCAAAAGGACAAGAGAATTGACTGCGGCGGTGAGGCGGAGGAGAGGAAGATCATTGACGCAGCGATCACTGGGGGCGGGCGGAGCATCAGTAACTTCTCCTACCATGCATGTATCATCGCTGCCAACATCGCTGTATTGTCGCCCAACAAAATTAAATGGCTGCAAGCGCAAATTTTGAAATTTTTTAAATTAAAAAAAAATCGCTGCTGCGTAATCGCTTCACATTCGGTTAAACAAAGTTTTGTAAAATTTCTTCAAAAAAAAGCAGCGTACTTGCTTCACGTTCGCTTCTTCTAAAAAAAAAACGCTTTTCTAAGAATCCAGGACTAATTTATCGGAAGTTAGTTAGTTAGTTAGAGTTAGTTGAGTTATCGCTTATCAGCGTCAGTTTCATTTCCTTAATTTAAAAAAAAAGTTGCATTGGAGTTCATTGACCCTAGAATTTTGTCCGATTGTCAAACCGGAGTGATTTGAAAAAAAAAAACAGAAGAAATATCTTGGAAGCGCTTCGCTTCAATCGCTGCGTTGTTGCCCTTTTGCTTCCATCAACGCTTGCTTGTTTTCCAAAAAACGTTGAGAAAGTTGTCGTTGCTCATTAGCACAGCGCTAAGTTGCATTTTTTTCCTGCTCAATCGCTTCCTTGAGAATTTAGAACACTATACTGTACTGTAACTTGATTCAGAAATAGCGCTGTTGGAACTGAACAAGATGGCGGCGTGGTCACGGTGCTCTGGAACCGTTCGGAAGTGGATCGGAAGCTGGGTGGCCCCGAAGGTATTCCTGTGCCTTGTTCTCATGACGCTTCCAGCGATCGCTGAAGACGAAGAAATGGCTGCTGGAGATGAACACAAGACTTCAACGCCCGAGCAAATTGTGCTGGAATTCGTGCACTTGGGCTGTGAAGACGATACGAAAGTGGAGGACGTCCTTGCAGCGAGGAAGAAGTTTTTCGAAGATGGCGCAAGCGCGCTGCATTGACGCTGCAGCGTCAAGGGCATTGAGAAGAGTGACGTTCCAGGGATACTTGCTGCTACTGAGAAACTGCTGAAGGAGTGCTGCAACTATGACGCTGCAGCGGGCGCTGAAGACGCTGGTATTACCTGCAAAGAGGATAAATTGAAGGAGATCATCGCTGATCGAAACAAGTACGTCACGGATGCTCATAAACTCAAAGGCACGGATGTCAAGGGCGGCGGCGGGAAGGTCGAGGACGCGGGTGGCAAGAGCCGTGCTGACAAAGGGACACCGTTCGCCGTCCTCACCGCCGCACTGCTCTGGGTGCTTTGGGGAATTTGAGTCTGGAATCGACCCAAATCGCTGCAGAGAATCTACGACAAATCAATTACTTACTTTTCCAAATTTCAATTTGAATTTTCAAAAACTGTTTTTCAAACTAACTGAATGCTGCAAATAAAATGGTGGATGAATCGCTGAAAGAGACATTTAGATGTAATTGTTAATCGTTCAAAATGAACATGATTACTCAATTAACTCGTTTTTTGGATTAGTTCACTTTAGAAATTGCACTTTGAAATCTTAGAAAAAGTTGGCTAATTTTCAAAATAGGCTGAAGTGAAGTTGCATCAGAGTTCATTGACCCCGCGCTTTCATTTTAAGGCGGATCACATTTTGCAAACGTAGAAATTGAAAACGAAGGTCAAGGGATCAACGAACGGAGCTGGAGTCGGGAACCTGGAATGCTTTCCTCTTCTTGACGCTGATTGTCACTGGAGTCTTTAACGCTTTGGACCCTAACGCGTGTCAAAGAGAATGCAATCGCTGTTTGCTTCAGCGATGAAAGGAGCCGATTTTCATTTTTGAAAAAAATCGAATCGAATAAAAAAAAACTACTGCTCAAATTTGATTCGCTATTAAATGTCAGTGTCGCTGCAAGCGATCAGCTCGAATGACCAATCTCCATTTTAGAAATCAGCGATCGAACAAACGTGTTTAGGAGGTTCAGGAAAAGCAGTTTTATTTAACTAAAAACATTCCAGCAAGTTGCAAAACTGCACAAAAGATTTATTTTCTTAGAGGGCATTCAACATAAAAATGCTATTGGCGCTGTAAGTGATCATGCGAGGATTAATCATTTACATTTTAGAAATCAGCGATTTCACGGTCATTTTCGCAACAAAGTATTTCGAAAACCGATTTTTTTTACTTTTTGGATTGTATGAAATGAAGACAAGGCCCAGAAAACCAGGAAAATTTAATTCTTGCTCAAATGTGATTCGCAAGAAAGTGTCAATGGCGCTGGGCTGCAAGCGATCAGCACGAGGCCCAACGTTTTCGAAATCAGCGATGTCACAAACATCTGTTTTTGAAAACTTCAAGAACAAAGATTTTATTTGGAAAATGTCAGGTAATGGAAGCGCAACTGTTTAAAGCTGACTTTTTCTCAAAGGACATTCACCAAAAAATGTCACTGGGGCTGCAAGCGATCATGCATTAAATCTATCGAGTCCACCTTTGAAATCAGCGATTTCAGAAACTTTTTTTTTGGAAATCATTTAAAGTGAAGCGGTTTTCGAAAAACATTAAAAGAGCCCAAGCCGGAAAACTATGAAAGTTAAACTTTGCACACATGCGATACGCTAAAAAATGTAAGTGGCGCTGCAAGGAACAAGTTATTATCCGCTGCTCATCATTCGAGCCATGTTAAAATCGCTTGTTTTCGAAAAATTTCGTGTTGCGTCGAAAAAACGACGCAACACGATTCTTTTGTCCGTTACCCATGAAGCGTCATTCATGAATCGGACTAGGACACTTTGGCAGCGGCGACGCAGAAGCTGTTGAAAGAGTGCTGCAAGGACAAGAAAATTGACTGCGGGGGTGAGGCGGAGGAGAGGAAGACGATTGACGCAGTGATCGCTGGGGGCGGAGCGTCAGGAACCTCTCCCACCCTCATCGCTGATTCTTCGCCCAACAAAATTAAAACGCATTTTGAAAATTTTAAAAATTCATTTTTAAAAAAGCTTCTCTTTTTCTAAGAAGTTAAACCTGTAGTAGAATTCCTAAACAACAGAAATAAATAAAGTCATTTAGCACAAATTGAATTGCGTTAAATTTCGTTTTCTAAAGTGACGCAAATACCCTACATCATAAGCGTTTTTGAAAACAGTTTTAAACCTTTTCAAAAGTTTTGCGTGCTTGTTGTTCGAATAGGATTTGAACAAAGAACATAGGGTCAATGACCTTAGACTGTGTTAACTTTAATTGCGCTGCAGCGGCATCAACTCAATCAAAAACGATTTTCACAAATGAAAAGCAATAATTGAAAGCGTTTATTTTTCTAAAATGATGAACAAATAAAAATACACGCAAACAAAATGTTTTTGCGCATGCGCCATCTACAGTTAGCTGAATAATCTGAACCTGTAAAAGTAACTCTGTCACGTCGACAGCAGCGCAGCGATTTTAGTTTTATTTACTTTCTCAAGCATTGCTACTCAACATTTTGTAAAATTGCAGCGAAATCGCTGCAGGGACTGCTGCGACCTCAAAACTGGAAAGGTCAACTGCGACGACGCCCAAATCGACGACGCCATTGCAAATCGGCACAAGTACATCAAGGATTCTCATCGACTCAAGAACCGTGCTGCCAAAGGGACACCGTTCGCAGTACTCGTCGCAGCGCTGTGCTGGGTGTTTTGGGGAATTTGAGCCTGGAATTGACCGAAATCGCTGCGAGGAATCATCATAAAATAACATTCCTAATTTTCCAAATTCGATTTTTCGATTTTCAAAACTAACAGAACGCTACAAATAAAATGGTGGATGATGCGCTGAAAAATAACTTTAGATGTTACTCAAAATATCGCTAAAATTAGCACGATTACTCAATCAACTCGTTTTTTTTTTCATTGGTTCGCTTTGGCGGGTACAGGTACAAAAATCACCAGAGGTTATTGACCCCAAATCAGAGTTCATTGACCCTATTTTAAGGGTGATCACATTTCAAGGCCTGCGCATGAAATGAGAACTTTCAAAATTACGATTCATGTCATGTATTCCGAAAAAAAATTATGAAAAAACGGATTTTTTTTTCGAAACAAGTTTTCCGCATTTTTTTTTCAAACGCTCTCTAAATTTCTTGACAATGGCAACAACACTCATTCATCAATGATTCAAATAAACAAAGGCTTCGATTTTCCTCATAGAATTTTCTCCTTATGCGCATGCGCGTTTTTTTTTGCTCGTATTTTCAGCTTCTTCTTGTCAAGCGTTTCGGTGAGCGTTTTCAGCAGAAATTGAAGGTAAGTCATTTTCAACTTCCAGAAGCATACTGTGGCAATTTCAAATTCTGTCAGCTAGTAAATGACCAAACGGTACTTCTTGGACCCTAATTGCGACTTTTTTGTTTCCATTTTCCAGATTCCGTTAATTTTGAACTTTGGAGCCAGAATCCAAGATGAAGGTCACGTGTCCCGCCCCAGGATCCGCTGGGAGGCCGTTGGCCAAAAAGTGGACCGTTTGCTTTCTTCTGCTCATGCTCACGTCCCTCCACGGTTCTACGGCGTCGCCGTTCACGCCAGACCAGGAACAATTCCAGCACAACGCAGACTCAACGTTGACGAAGATTTGCGAAGGACAGGATGACATTGACGCGGCCCTTAAGGCCTACCGTGACAAGGTCGAAAACTTCATCGCTGGAAAGGGTGAGAATCCGGCGAGTCGCCTCAAGGACGAAAAACTGATTAAGCTCCTCCCCGAAACCGTGGAAAAGGCCGTGAAGGACTGCTGCGACAAGGCTGCAAGAAAGGTCACTTGTGACCTAGCACAGAAGTACCTGATTTATCAGAATGCGCTGAAAAATGGAGCCGCTGCCGGAATCGCTGTCGCTGCAGCTTGGCTCTCCTTGACCGTGGTGGTCGTCATCTTGGCATAAATCGCTGCTGAACGACAAGCGACACAAACTCCAGTCGGCGATTGATCGCTGGAAACAATATTGGAACGACGCTGTTCAAAATTTAAAGAAAAAACGTTTTGATTGAAAAGCCAAATTTAAGGAAGCCAATTAATGATTTAAACAATCATAAATAAATCCATTTTAATGTTATCGTTTTTTTTATTTTTATTCACCTGCCAAATCGCTGCTGATTTATGCCGTGAATGCTGTTGTTTTCGAGTGTTTTCATCAAAATTTCATTTGTTAGTTGACATTAGTCAAATTCAAAGTTTTGAAACTTCAAAATGTATAGTGTGGTCATCTGCTAGTTAAAACTTTTGAATAAATTTCCCGAATTATTTGCATCCGATAACATGAACATAAGCATGGGTAAACATGAAGTTAGAATTTTAAGTTTAGCAGATGACCACACTACTGCAGACCAAAAAATAGGCGTGGCTCATCGCTGCTCAACATGCAAGCGCATCATTACTATGAATAATTTGAAAACACCAAGAAGCGATTTGACATTTTCAGACAATTAATTATTGGGAAGCATCATTCACACAAATAATTGGAGAAAGTCACTTTTCAAATTATTCTTCCATCCGTCACTTTCCCGTTGTTCAAACACAGCCTTTTTAAACGCTGCAACTTTCTAAACGCTGAAATTCATTAAGCGTTATATACACTCTTACAATGCTAAATCGCTTCTTATTGTTTCCAGTGCTATTTTCTCCAGCGATTTTGCAAATTGTAGCTGGAACTCAACCAGCAGTGTCGACCACGCCCATGGCCGAAGAATTCACTGACGCAGACATCAACGCCAAAAGCAGGAAATCTGAAATACTCGACCAGATACTTGGAACTACATATGATGCTAAGGTAATTAAAATAATTTAGTAATTAATTAGTAGTTAATTAATAATTAATTTCATCTTTCAGAGGAAGCATTACAATTAACTTGACACTTTTCCGCGTTCCGATTGCAAAAAAAAGTCTCTGTACATTTGTATGGGTAATGGGTTTCAACTTCCAGAGAAGGGATTGCAATTAAGTTGTCACTTTTCTCGTTTTACAAAAAAAAGTCTCTGTACATTTCTCCTGTTTCAAGTTCCAGAGAAGTGATTGCAACTAACTTCACACTTTTCCGCGTTCCGATAGCAAAAAAAAAGTCTCTGTACATTTGTATGGGTTTCAACTTCCAGAGAAGGGATTGCAATTAAGTTGGCACTTTTCTCGTTTTACAAATAAAAAAGTCTCTGTACATTTCTCCTGTTTCAAGTTCCAGAGAAGTGATTGCAACTAACTTCACACTTTTCCGCGTTCCGATAGCAAAAAAAAAGTCTCTGTACATTTGTATGGGTTTCAACTTCCAGAGAAGGGATTGCAATTAAGTTGGCACTTTTCTCGTTTTACAAATAAAAAAGTCTCTGTACATTTCTCCTGTTTCAAGTTCCAGAGAAGTGATTGCAATTAACTTGACACTTTTCCGCGTTCCGATTGCAAAAAAAAAGTCTCTGTACATTTGTATGGGTTTCAACTGCCAGAGAAGTGATTGCAATTAAGTTGGCACTTTGCCGCATTCCGATTGCAAAAAAGTCTCTGTACATTTCTCCTGTTTCAACTTTCAGAGAAGTGATTGCAATTAAGGCACTTTTGTCGCTTTATGTTACAAAAAAGTCTCTGTACATTTGTAAGGCTTTCAACTTCCAGAGAATTTTATTGCAATTAAGTTGGCACTTTTCTCGTTCCGATTGCAAAAAAAAAGTCTCTGTACATTTCCAGATCCGTCCGGTGGGGCACAACGGTTCCGGCCCCGTCAGCGTCGACATCAACGTCAACTTCCGCAGTATCGAGAACGTTGACGACACCAAGATGGAGTACACGGTGCAGCTCGTGTACCGCCAACGGTGGCTCGATCCGCGGCTGCACTTCGAGCA
>JAQFYP010001671.1:0-14737 GCA_034694865.1 Bilobella braunerae
AACAGTGTTAAGGGAATCCTAAAGACTGCCCTCATTTGCATAGAGTCACCTGCGGTTATCAGGCGAAAGCTACGGCAGTACCTCACGTCAGGTTGGTGTCCTCGGCCTTTGTGCTTTAGGCCCGTAAAACAGCGGAATCTTACGGATAGTCTGTTGTGCCTGCTTGATGACAACATCTATGCTAATGAGCTCCTAATCCTTTCCATATCCCTAACCTTCCCTTCATGTTGATCATCCGCTTTGCGGGAATGTCAAATAACGCTCCTTTTTCATTTTTTCTACACTTTTTACAACTTTCAGCAATTGGTAATAAACTTGTACTGTTCTTATTTTTGTTGCAATAACAAGGACGACATTTGAACCCAAGTTTGAATTTTGGAAAATTTTGGGCGAACACTTACTTTTGGCGCCATTTAATAATACTAATGTCCGCGAGGCGCCAACTCGACACACCACCAGCACCACCGGTGCGTCAAAATGACGCCTCTTCCGCCTCACGGAGGCGAGGCGCTGACTTGACGGTTTGTTGCATTGAAAAGTGGCGTGGAAAAAAGGTGCCTAAGGTTTAACATAGCAAAGTCACAAATAGTCGACCCGCGTTGGAATGGCCTCAATCTTGTTCCATGCTGAGGCGCTGACTTGACGCACCCAAATTTCAATTGTTTGTAGCTTTATACGCCTGCAAACTTTAAACCGACTTTCTGATGGTGTGGTAGCGCATTTTTACTTTTACGTTTAACTTAAATTAATTGACAACTTGGAAACTTTTGGAACATACTTCTAGTTTTGAAAAAAAGTAAAAAAAAACGTAGTTGTGGAGTTTTGACAAGTTGTGTGCCATATTGCAAGTTTCTCATGTCATTGAAATTATTATGAGAAATTGGTTACTTTAAATTATACAGGTTAAATTTCTTCGACGGAATTTAAAGTTAAACATCAAATCTTCAAATAAAATTTTTCAACAAAAAGTTGTGTTAAGTTTACAATGTGTATTTGATGGAAAATTTGGAAAAATTTGAAAATTTGTGGGATTTTTAGTTTAATTATACTCTGAAAAATAATGAAGGAATAGCTTGTTTACGTTTGGCTTGACTGTTGGACAAATGAAGACGAAGGATTTGGAAGCTGTAATTCAATGACAAATGCAACTTGTACGATTTTTGCGACGAAGGCGACGTTTTGTTTCTTCGGTTTCCATGATACCTAGAGTCAATGTTAAGAAGCCCATGTCGTTCGACTTTATGTCAATCGTGTTTCTGCTATAATCTAAATACAATAAACGCTTGGATTAAAGTGGCTTAATTACCCATTTCATGTAATTTGCTATTATATCAACCGTTCTGATCGTCACCATTTATAATTTAATAAATAGAATTAACTCCTAAAATTCTCATATGCAATGCCATTCCTATTATAGCATAATTTTGAAATCAAATATTACAACCAAAATACTCACTAATTTATAGAGCATTATTGATTGTTTCATTTTTATGGTGAGTTAAAATATTTGTATAAGTTATTAGCAAATTGGCCAAACAGAAAGCTGTCTAAATATTCATTTGTCCAGATATATAACAAAAATTCAATCTATAGCAACTCTTATGAAATCTAAGTGCTGTTCCAGGTATAATTAGTTCTAGAAATGGGTTTTCTTGTATCTAAACAAATTAGTAACAATAGAAAGTACATTACAAAAATGAATTTTACAAACTTATTCAACTGGCAAAACGATATTTTGCAAAGTAGAAGTTGAGGCTTGGTATCGTAACTGATGTAGATATTGAGGTGTATTTTGAATGCACAGTATTTGCGAGAAAAATAATCGATGTACTTGGAAGTATCCGCATTTTGATACTAATACGAAACAATGTGCCTACAAGTTTTGAAAATTGTATTTCAACTTAAAGTTGCAATAATAGATTTGGTACTTTGTAATCACTTTTGGAATGTAGGTAGAATGAACCGGCCTTTTCTTAGAGGGCTTAGAAAAATGTATTTTGGCTCTCAAGCAACCTTCCTACGTTTTTCTGCTTCGTGGAATTTGTCTTTATGAAACAGAAAAAGGGACGCGTATACTATGAAAATTGTGGGCACGCCATTCTAATGTATCTTGAAATTAATACTAGCACATTAACCAGTAAATACAATTGATTTAACATATTAATATTTTTGCGGCACTGTCAAGATTTATCACCATACAAATTTACTTATATAGTTACGTAAAAATTTGTTCCTTTTGCAAACACTTGATTTAATAAGTTAAAAATCAGTAACAAGTAATTTGAACAAACAACTAAATTTCGTAGTTTAGTTTAATGTTAAGCCCGTGTTTAGCTAAGTAATGAATTGGAACATTGGCATTTGATTTTTTGATTTAATATTATTGCCTTTGAAATTTGAAGTGATTCGTAGTGTTTCTGGCACGAATCATGGATATATTGTTACCATTGTTGCCATTTTCACCAGTTCAGTTTAATATGGCGATTTATTTTGTGAATACTATGATTAATAATTGCTAAAGCCACAAATTGGATATGTCGCATGATGTTTTACCAACTAGCAGAACGAACAAATTGCAAGTAAACTTAAATTTCAAGTGCAAAAAATTATTTTAAATGCCCAACTGTAGGGGCAAGGTTTGCGAGCAAGACAGAGACTGCTAGCGCAATTTAATTTTGTAGTTACAGTTGGAATGTTGTTGTTTTATTTGAGTATGAAGTGTTATACGTACACCTCATGCACCAGCCTCTAAATGGCAAATTATAGAAATTAAGGCCATAAAATTATTAATATAATACTATTGTGAATGTTTCTATTAATGACTAAGCAGAATGCCTATAGTTGTGTAATAATTAAAGTGAATTCCTTAGTATCCTTATGCTATTAGTATTAGTAGGCTTATTAAGTAAAAACCTTAATTAATTTTAAATATGTAAATTAGGATTTTAAAGAGTATCTAATAACGTGAACTACTATTAACTATTTTATTACGTTACCCACTAACTACCAACGCAAACCACATTTTTCAAAACCATGTTAGGGGTATAACAGTTGGCTTTGAATTGTGTAGCGATAGTCTTAACAAGTATAGTTCCAGTGCCTATTTCTATATTTTTGAATCTGTTCAAATAGACGGAAGTAAAATAGAAAACTTGTTTTCAGAAAGTAATTTTTTGTTTTTAGACTTGTCTTTCACCTTTTTTAGAAACTGAGAATGTGGTCATTTGTGTTTTAAGTCCAGTTCCTTCAGAAATTCTTCCAATTTCATTAGCCAGTGACAACTGAGCTCAAGGAAGTTGTCATTTGAAAAAATAACTGAATCGGAACTGGATGTGGGTATATTCCAAAAACTATTGGCTCCTTGCGCACGCCTTTGTAAACCACTCCGTTGTGCTTCAGGAGTCGGTTATCGGTCCCGGATAGAAATACCTTAAAATCATCAAAATCAGATCAGATCTGATCAATACAGATCAACATGAATTGTGATTTGTTCTTGAAAATATTATGGCCAGTATGTTGTTGCGATCCTCGCTGTAGCTGGTAAAGGTGTCACTCTTCCTTGGTAGCGGCAATGAACAAGGCTCTGGCTGTAATCGGTAAAAAAAAACTAATATCTAAGTACTCGGAATTTTTCGAAGACAATGGTGAATGTATTTCGGCGATTCGGGGTGGGACTTAGCCAGCTTATGATTGGCTAAGATGCCGCTGATGGTGAGTTATGACAAAGTTTAAACGGCTTGTACGACTTTTTATAACGATTCACTCAAGAACAAAGGCAAAATTGAGGTAAACTCTAATCTAATAATAAGACATAATTTATAAACCAGTGTGGCGATAACGCTACACAGCGACAAAGAGGAAACGAGAAATTGTTTGTTACACCGGAATTCTAAATGGTTGTTATCGTTGCAGTTGACGCTGCCAACATTACCTTTTGTTTGCTGTTCATAAATGGTGGAGAATTAGAGGTCGTTCGCAAACGCACAACATTATTTCTTTTTGCGTCTGCTGCGTATAGTCCGTATATTTATATGAGTTGAACGATTTACTTTATCATATTATAGTTCTTACCAGATTTTTAAAAAGTGCTATAAGGTCTAACAGAAAGATAAGGTGCATTGCACGATGAGTCGTGCTTTTCCCAAAAGTAACTTGTCCTATAATGCTACAAGTAGAAGTTCCGAGCACCCTCCTATTCTTGGAAGCTGTCAAACACGTGTTTTGTGTGTTTAGTTTAGGGCGAGAGACTTCCTTGCGCTTTCTCTTCATAAACTAACAATTACGCGCCTAAATGCTAGCTTACATCATGTTCAATGATTTGAAAAATGGCAAAACGGTTCCAGAAACCTTTGTTTCCAGCTCAAGTTGTCATAAATTAGGTATTTTCTCCCTCAAATGTTGTGCAAAGCACTATAGTTTCTATCATACATAAAACACGTTGTGACGACGAGTGCTGCTATCACCAATTGAACTTTTTCCTACTAAGTTGTAACCGGCGGTTGATAAATTTGGAAAATGTCACACAGTTAAATTTTTAGTTTACGCACAAAAAGTAGTTTTATTACGCACGCACAACAATCGCCAATAGCGAAATAAAAAGTACGGCTATAAAAAAAACTACGTTTCATAAATAAATTTAAATTTGTATTTAATTTTGCGAGACCAGAATTTTTCTGTTTTGAAATTTATGTGTTCATGTTCAATAATATGTTCTGCAGTAGATTTCACTACTGGTGTACGGTTGGTGAGAGGCGTTTTATAGTGGCATTATGCAATTTATTCTTCTCGGCAGATGAGAAATAATTGTTTGCAATAGCATTTTTTTTATTTTTTTTTTTTTGAAATTCTGAGAACAGATACCATAGGGAGGTGGTTTTGGAAACCTTTGTAAAACTTTTGTTAAATGCTGTTCAACAAACAAATTCAAGAAAAACAACAATTATAAAACCTCCATGCTAACGAGTACTAGAAAAAAACTGCCCAAAATTGTGATTTATTCATTCAAAATCCAGTAACTTCTGATGAAAACTAAGATTTCTAAATTTATAATTTATAGGAAAATTTATATTTAAAGTTTATTTTATAAGGAAATGAATTGCGAGTATTTGTATTTAAAAACTGAAAATCGTAACTTTATGATGATACTGTAGTAAACGCATGCGGAATGCTACAACACTTTACGTATTTATTTGTTTTCACCGGCTAATCCTTTGGACACAAGTCGATGGAGCCAAAATTCTATTCAAAGCAAAGTTAGTATTATCCTATGCTAGTGAAATTGCAAATTAAATAAGGTAAATTACTAATCTAATAAATTTACAATTAACGTATTGCGAAGGTAGAGTACAGAGGTGGAGGATGTGGCTTTATAGTTTTGGATAACCTCTTGCCAGAATGAAATGTTAACTGATAACTAAACTTATTTGAAGTATAAGTCGTTGTAATTAATTAAGCCCGCTGATTACTAAAGGTCGATGGAGAAAATGGTGTTTCAAACCAAAATTAAAATAAAACAAAATATTAAGTAATATTGAAATACTACTGGAAAATACGCGAGAAAAATCGCCGATTCAAGCAATCCGTGCGAGCGTTATTTTTTTTTTAATTGTTAAATTTTAGGTTGAAAAAATTATATTATCTCTAATATTTAAAACTTTACAAAGGACGGACTACTCACCCGGGCAAAGTAAGTAAGTATGGTTTAAAGCTTTAATTATTAGTAATCATATCGATTTCTTTTTTTTTTGGGTCACAAACGTCTTTGACTTATATTTATAATATTTCAATTCATAAGTTAATATTAATAGATTTTATGACATTTGAGATATGCATTTTTTCAGAACTAGGATTCACCATTCCGTCCTATGATATTAGGAAAACCTAATTTTAACACTAATAGGTACTTAACGAGATGGAAATTTAATCCTAGTGATTACCACCTGAAGAAAACAAGTTTCATACCCTATTTGGAAATTAGAATCTTAATTTTGATTCAATAAGGAAAAGTGGAAAACCCAACCGAATCTAACGGATTGAACAACAATATCCTAAAATAGTTGTTTGTCGTACTTTTTAGCTTGAAACATTTGTTATTTTTAACATTTTTCAAACTTGTTTTTAAATTTCTGCAGCTAGTAATGATGATAGATTCAAATCCTCAGAGGCATGAATTTCAGCTGCATGATTAAATTTGGTGCAGAGAAGACAACACTAATGTGGGACTAATAATTGAGATTACACCAAAAAAACTATAGTAATCTTTATTTTATGCCATTTGTAGGAATAGCAATCCGAGGATTTCGGGTCGGATTGCGAATCTTCGGATTGATCCGGTTGGATTAGCGGGTCCGCTCGGTGAATCCGACATCGGTTCTCACCCCGATCCGATCCGAGTCGGATTAATCCAAAGTTCACATTAATTGGGGGCGATATCCCAGTGTTAAAAGGCCATTTAACCTTTGACCTTTTAAACAGTTAGAGTCAAAGCCCAAACCAGGCGCTTCAGACTCTAACAATTAAATAAGACACAAATCAGACAGCTGTGACCTCATGAGCCCTAAACCGCTCTCGGACACTCAATTACTTCAATCAATTAGTTATATTTATTCAATTCTCCAAATTAAACCAATTATCACTTCAATTAATCAAGAAAACGATGAGAATCCAAAATGGCAGGCTCCTTTCTGGTCGGGCGGCTAGGTTCAACTGCTTCTTTCTCTTTAACCAAAAAGCACAATTAAAAAAAATGCTAAATTAGGTTCCCGCCTTTTACAAGCAAAAACTCAAAATGAGACAATTTTAGCTTAAAACTTAGTCAAATTCTTAACAAACTTTTAACTCAATTTTAACTTATTTTAAACATTTTAAACAATGCATGTATTTTAACACCCAGAAAAGTACAAACAAAATAAGCCAGTAAACTGAATAACTTAGTAACTGCATACAACTTTGGAAAATGGAGTAAATATATATGCTTAACAGTACGACAAAAGTAGCTGCTAATTTTTTGCTTGCTGAGATTAAGCCATATGGAATAACTAGCCGTTAGGCGGATTTAATGCACATCACATATATCGTTCCAAGCAAAAGTACGGTTTGACCTTGAAAGTCATTTTAGAGGTCAAGGGGGCATATTCATGTCGACGGTTTTGCTCTAGGGTAATTTAAAACATCATAATTCTTCCTTTTATGCAAAAGTACGGTTTGACTTTGAAATGTGATTTTGAGGTCAAGGGGTCATTTTTGAAGGCGTTTGGGGCCATAGATACTTTTTGCTTTTTTTCCACACGGCGCAATTTCGCTGCATGCGCTTGCGAAGGTAGACAACCCATTTCTTTAAAAAAAATAACCTTTTTCTTAAAAGAACCCTCAGGTAGAAAGACCTTTTTTTAAAAGAACCCTTTTTCAGGTAGTGCTTACACCGGTTCTCTTCGCTTACGTATATGATTAGAACATCATTTCGATCTGTAATGTGAAATTGAGCCCGTAATTTTTTTTTTAAACTTTATCCCAAAAAATAATTAAAATAATTCATAGTTTTTTTTTCTTTGTCGCTGAAATGATCCCAACTTTTGCCTCCATCCGATTTGTTTTCAATTGAACCTGATGAAACGGACACAACTAACGTTCAGTTAGAACAATTGCTAGAGCTGCTGGATCAACTTCCATGATTACTTCTATGAAAATTTTCAACAAGAATTAACAATTAAAACAATAAATGAAGTAACTTGCTTACATGTCGAAGTTGTTCAGTCACTTCACCCAACAAAAAGCTCAAATAGCTTTGAGTTTGCGGTAGAACATACATTATTTTTTAATTTTATTGAGATGAAACTTTATTAGAATGAAAGTTTGTGACTGACTGTGACTATGCACAAGCAAGAGAAGAAATGACTTCAACGACTTGATTTTATTTTCAGCTTCGTACAAAATATGATGAAAAATTTAAACGGCAAATAGCGAGACAGAATTTTAACTTAGTTTTATTTTTTATTTTATTAACTCAATAACTTACTTGCTTACATTGCTTAAATTTTTTTCCTTTTCAGGCAAATATCGTTATAACTTATTTTACAAATAATAATTTTTACAAATATCTTCCTTGTGCGTAGTGCATCTCAATGGAAATACTTTGTAAAAATAGACAAGGTTGTATATAACCAAGTTCATGGGGTTAATTTTTTTTAGTTTAGATGTTTAAATCTTCACTTCAGAAATTTACTTGTACATACATAGAAAAAATACATAGTAATGCCGAACTTAGCAATCTCGACCACTAACCAAAACATTAAAATAATCACGCCAAGAACGTAAACTATAAAGGGCGCTAATATTTTTGAGTCAATTCTAACCGCCCTGAGTTCATTTCCGTCTGTAAAATCCGCCTTGTCTCTCATCGCTTTGATATTTTTGAATGTAGTCCTTGACTCGTCTTTTTGTTTGAATGCCTGACTCAAATATTGTTTTTTTTTGTGTTTTGCTCAATCGGTGTTCCGACGATAGTGATTCCTTCCAAACGATATCCGATTAACTTGTTTGGAATACTTTGTGTTTTATCTGCAACGTTGTACGACCTATTACTGCACCCGGTACATAATCCTTTTGTTGTTCAATTGTTTGCAATTGGGGTGACACTCAGGTTTGTTTTTATTGTAGAAGTAAATTTTGTAGTTTAGACGCAAAGCGGCTTCAAGTGACTCAAGCTCTGTGCTTTCTAAAGGTTTTATCATGCCGTAATGACAATGCCCTTGTGTGCGTTTGTTAGTACCAACCCAGCCACTAGAAAAGAACCAATGATGCAACAAAACATTTCAGCAGCATATTTTCCAAAACAAAATAACTTCGCATCCCTCTCATGTGGTAATTAGAGCAAACAATCTTGGACAAATTTAAAAATTAATGTCAAGATTGTGCCATGAAGAGTTGTCGTGAATGTACATCAAATCCGTGTATCTCGAGTCATCACAACTTGTATCATTTGGAAAATACTTGTAATACAGCGTTGAAATCGATACAGGATATTTTGAAATTTTGAAATTTTAATCAGTGTACAGGATTAGATTGATGTAACGATTTGCGAAGTCATCAATGCATGGGTCTACATCGATGACACTGTAACGAGTGTAAAATTAAGGTACTTAGGTACTTAACATATTATATTATAATTGTCATGAGTTCATTGATTGGTATTGATTATGATATTTCTTAGAACTTAGACTAGTTCTTATCACATCCGGTGCCGGATGCGGTTTCTGTTAAGTCATTATGTCATACATTTTAATGCCTTGAGTAGAGAAATAATGATTAACCAATTCCTGTCAAATCCCTATAAAACTATGTAAGCGCCAGCTTAAAAGAAGAGAGTGTGAGTTGGGCCCTTAAGCGGAGTGTTGTTCTGGCTCTCTGGCAGAGAGCCAGAACAGCCCTCTTGCTATTTTACGTGACCTTTATTATTGGTTCAGTAATAAAACTAATTCGGAACAATTGAACCTACACTTGCGGATTTCTTCTGGAGTTAACTTCTACTACTCTCTCACCATCACCAAGGCATCAAGCATCCGCATTCCGGGCATATCATACAATCAGGTCATCATCATACAATCATGCAAGTAATAATAGTTTAAGTAAGCAACAATGTAAGTGGAAGGTCATTTCAGACATGGTGCAACGATGCTTGAGGGCTAGTTGCACCGAGCCAAAACTTTCCCTTTTCTTTCAAATATTTAAAGTAATATAATAAAATTAAGATTTTGTTTATTTTCCTATCACTTCAACAATTAACTATAAGCTATCAATTTTTTATCCCATTTCAGAGCAGACAGCAGAGGCAACATTTTCTGATGTCCTCAGTGTTTCGCGACGGGACTTATGCAGTTTGGTAGGCAAAAGGGTCTTAAAAAATAACGTAATGGAAAATTTCTGCCAATTGAGAATCGGGGGAGAAATTCAAAATCGAATTGTGGCAGTTACGTGGAGAGGGATAGGATCCATCATCTCTTGCACAACTCACTTTCTCTTTTCTCAACTCAAGATTGAGCGAAAGAGGAAAAAAATGTGAAAGGGACAACCAGGAGAAGGACTCTTCGTATCTCTTCCATGCAATTCCAAATCTCCAAATTCGAATATCTCCACCAATTTTTAATGAGCAGAAATTTCCCACTGGGATATTTTTTAGGACCCTTTGGTCCTAAAACTACATAGGTCCCGTCGTGAAACACAGGGGACATCAGAAAGTGTTACCTTGTCAGACCCACAGAAAGCCAACCGAGGAGAGGAGTTCACGCATCTGGGTGCACCGGTTCTGCGTATTTAATTAAGATCGAACTGGATTCTTACGAGCTGCGTATAAGCCGCATTAAGCAATCTATCTTCTTTTGTCCCGAGCAGTCTACGCCAAAAAGAGTGGACGAGTTTTTCCACCGCAAGTTTGAAGTGCCCTATGCCTGTTTCGAGTCTTACAAAATACTTCGGCGTACTTAGGGGTAGGCCGACTCCTTGTTATAGGTAGCGTTGATGAATGAATTTGAGTTGCTCTACATGTGGGAGACCCCAAATTCTGGTTTCTTTGAAAAAAGTTTAGAGCAAAATTGAGTCGAGAAGTTTTTTGTTCGCATCTAAGAAATTTTTTGCAATATTAAAACGTTTTTTGCAGCTTGTTTTGGAACAGTGCATTTGCTTGTGAATCAAACTAGCCTTTTCAGAGAAAGTTTTAAACATCAAATTTGAAAACATTATGTTAATAATTAGATTGGTTGAGTGCTGCAAGGGGTTTCAATATTTATTTACATTTCTTGAATAGTCTTCAAGAGACTGTGCAAATGCGAGCCGTAGATAAACTCTTGATAATTACAAGATGTTAGGAGTACAATTTGACCTTCTTTAAATGTAGATGGCGGTTTTGGTTTAGTGGGTAGATCTTCAGTCTCTTTCCACAAGCAAGCATGAGAACGGGAGTTCAAATCCCCCGATCAGGCAAAAAACAGTATTCACTTTTGGTTTTGTCTACAAGGAATTACCTTGCCTCTGATATTGTGTATGCCCTTATCTCCGTGAACTAGGCATACACAGACAGAGGATATGGAAAATACCTGTTAAGTTTCCCGTAAGTCGTTGTCAGAATTGAGAAGACGACCCTCCTTTGCATCACCTGCGGTTATTAGGAAAAAGCTACGGCGGTACCTGATTTCAAATAACAAACAGCGGGGTGTTACGGATAAATTGTTGATTTCGCTTGATGACAACATTTATGCTAATGAGCTCCTGCGCTACCATTTCCTTACTCCTCTCCTTCACATGTTGACCATCCGCTCTGCGGGAATGTCTAATAACTAGGCTTTACCTATAAATGTTGACTAATCTCTAAGCGGGAATGTCAGTTAACACTCGGCTACTTTTGTTTAATCTATTATTATCTTAGCATGGTCAGCTACTTTTGTCTCACATTTTGCTTGTCTTATGCTTGTTAGATCTTTAACACAGTAAAGTTAGGCTTAGGTTTTAGTGTAGAAGGTAGATTAGTAGTACACATCGACATTGCTGAAAAGCTAGTACGTCAGAATTTTTGTACAAGCGAGCGTCATAAACTTTTTCCTATTTTATCGTCACCAGCTTAAATTCTAGCAACCTACGCGTATTTTTCTACAGTTCTACGCCGTCATATTTTCAGTGCTTTGCAGCTAGGGACTGTCACGGGATTTTTAGCAATTTACATTTCGTGTATTTTAAGTAAAGACTATCTGTCGTTTTCGAACATGGTCAAGAATCTAGTTGGATTATTCTTCCTCGTGCTTTGCAAAACTATAATTGTTACAGCGGTAAATTGATCTACTTCTTGCCATTAGTTCATGTTGTGCATTGGATATGGTTGAACTAAAAGTAAACTTTTCTTAATTTGTTTGAAACAAAGAATTTTACATGATGTTGTTAGTCATCTCGAACTTGACCTGACAGGGTGCAATTGTAAGTGAGTTTTTACTGTTTTGCAGCATCACTTCCCCAGAGCTTTTCTATTTCGTCCTTGCCTCTTATCAGCGCTTATTTGTCGTCTTGCAGAATGGTCGAACTGATTGCATTAACGTTGTTGATGCTCTGATAGTTACTAGTTATCCAGTTGCGCTATTACGTTAAGTTCTTGTTAATTGATAAATTCTAATTGGGCAAGCATATTATTTGCTTATGTTTTTAGTTACTACTCGACGTCAAGTTTTTACACACGCCTAACCTCTGTTTTTATGCAAATGTTCTAAAAACAAACAAATTTGATAAGAGACATTTCTTGTAAAAATAATGTAATTTTGCGTTATTAAAGGTGACTAAATTGAAAACTTGTTATTTGTATCGATTAATATTTAGAAAATGCGTATTAAACTCATTAAATGAGTTCTTGGAGGGGTTCTGTGAGTCTTAAATTCATTTTTGTGTAAAAAAAAATAAAAATCAGGCAATGAAAACCAACTATACTATTTAAAAAAAAATACATAGAATTGGAGAACACCGAATCCAGATGAAGTACGACTAATACATGGGGTGCTCAAAGGTTCCGGACTAGTCGATGAAACCAGTTTAAATGATTTAAGCATCAGGTCTGTATTCTTGCAAACCGCACATAACCTTCCGCTGCTCTTATTTGTTGGAAAAAATTCTGGAACTATGCTGTACTTCTTTTTTTGGAGTTCTAAACATGAAGTTGAGTGACATTAGAGTTTCCACGTTCCGAAAGTACCCTGGCAGTACAATTGATAGGGAGGAGGCTGAGGCCCAGTATCTCGCGGATCTAATGCACGGGGCAGAAATGTTTGCGAGTCAGCCCTATGCAAATATGGGGAATTGGAAATCTGGAAAAACTTTTCTCGACAGTGAAAATGTAGAAAACACAACTATCGAGCAAATGGAAAAGTTTGAAAGCAGTTTCCTTATACTGAGGTATTGCATTTGCAGACCAAATTTGCTAGTGGCAATTTATGGAGAGAGAGGAATTGCCAAGGAATATTTGTATGTGGCATATTTGACAAAGGAAAACTCTGGCAAAAAATTGTGCTTAGCTGAATTTGGCAACCGCTGGAAAAATTCTAATGCTGCAGAAACCGATTTTTGGAAACAGTTTAAAAGCCCATATAGTTTCGAGTGGTTGCACCTTGACACTATTTTTGCGGAGAAAGGTTCTGAATTGAACAAAACCCTTACTACTGAAATTCACAAATTTTTGCAGAAAGAAAATAGATTCTATGAAAAAGATGCTCTGACCGAGAAGCTAGTTATAAGGATGAACATAAGCACGATGCTTTCTCCAACAAGATGCTGTGTAGCCGAGTATTTTGAGCCAGCGGTTGGTCAACAAAATTTTGCTTTCTACTTTGCCGTTACAACAGTTGGTGTTACAGAAGTTGGCATTGTGTTATCTCCCGAATTCGCCGTTAGTTATTACTCAATTTCTTCTAAGCAAAATATTATGGCAAGTACTGCAAGTGCCACCGTTCCAAAGTAAGGTCTTACTTGCACATGCTGGGGAAAATGATTGAGGCAGTTAATTATGGAAAATATGGTAATTTGTTAAGTTAACGTCAATTAGTACTTTCTTTGTATTTGTAAGATTTGAATATAATGCTGTTTGCTGTTGTTGTTTTTTGACGATGACCTTCTGCTTTAGTCTCACCCTTACCTTTAACCAAAACAATTGTGATTTGATAATGTAACTTTAGTGAATGTTCTATTGAATAAACTTGTTGATATCAACTAGCAACACTGCTCCGCGGCGCTTGCTTGCTGGTAGCTTCCCGCAGTAACAGTAGTCCAGCAGTCACTGTAAGTGTTATCTTACTGTATCTTACACCTAACCCTTGGCAGCATCCCACCGTATTTAGAACCTTACTAGTAAATGTCGGTTCAAATTTAATTAATTTACAGCTGAACGCAGGAGCCGCACACGGTTTTCGGTGCAAGGCAAGGAGTTTGTCCCTCTTTAGTAATAGCTAAGAGATTTTTTTTTGGAAATTAAAATAAAAACCGTGGTAAAACGGTCAATCAAGTAGTATAAGTTGCAACATTAGTCATAATACATTTGAAAATTATTGAAATTATTGAAAGAAAAACTTATTTAAAGGAGCATCTAGGGTAAACGGAACTATCTCAAGTTGTGTCTTACAAAATCTTTTAACTTTGTTTCAATTTGTTGTCAAGATGTGAAGGGGGCTCTGGGGTGATCTGGATAAATATATGATTTTGTTTTATGCAAAAGTGTGGTTTGACCTTGCAAGGTCATTTTTGGACAAATGGGTTATTTTCGGGTGAATGGGGACTCTGGGATGATCGGGATCATCATAACTTTTTGTTTTGTACAAGAGTGTGGTTTGACCTTGAAAGGTCATTTATGGGTCAAGGTGTCGTTTTGGGGAACGTGGTGGGGGGTTAGTGTTTGGGACAAAGTCAAAGATTTCTCTGCATATTTAATTCCCCCCAATTTTCCTCCTCCCCCTTCTCCTCACCTTCAAAACTTGGACGTAGAACCTTCGTATCTCTCGTGATTCACCAAGGCAATTTCAATTATATTATGATGGGCCATGGACATCACACCAATAAACATTTCTCGGTTAATACATGATTTCTGGGTTTGTTTGTTGTTGCAAAAAAAAAACGAAACGAGATCGCCGTATTAATGCTTAATGTGTCCAACTCCCGAAGGCCGGGTGGTTAGAGCCTTGAGCCCTAGCCATGGACGGACAGGGTTCGAGTCCCGGTGTCG
>JAQFYP010001672.1:0-14736 GCA_034694865.1 Bilobella braunerae
TAGTAGAGAGGTCGGAGATGGTTTTCTGTTGGGCGTGAAGTAGAGCCTTAAGTTCGTTTATTTCAGCTTCATATTTCTTTACACTTTGATGCGGATCTGTTGCAACAGCTGCCATTGCTTCTGATCAATTGGAGAAACGATGATCTGGCTAGGAGTTTTGTGGAGGGTCCGGGAAGGTTTGGCGTCTATGTCCTCTCCGTGTCGTCGTGTGCCGTTTTCCAGTGCAAGAGTAATTAGTAATTTGCCTGTTTCGATTACTGAAGAACGTCCTCCTCCTTAGTTAAACGAAAGATGCAGAGTAGGAGTTGATTAATTAGGAGAGGGTCGCTTCACGGTGACTTCCCGTCCAGTTGCTACCCAGTAATTGTCCTTTCCAGTTGTACTTGCGAATTAATTTGTGTGTCTTGTGGTTACCACTAATTGCAATTCAATTTGTAGGTTAGTCATGCAGGGCATGTTGGCGGAGCAGTTGCTGGTTTCCTTGTAGGCATCCTTGTGTTACGGAACCACCACAAGCGGCCATGGGAGAGAGCGCTTCAGAAGGTTGTTGGTGCTGTTAGCGGTGTCTTAATTTTAGTTGTTGTAATAGTCAATGTTTGCTTACCAAGTCATTACTTGCCCTCTGAATTTAACTATAATTATGTAGAAACTTTTGTATACTCCAATTTCAAAATGCGGTACGGCACAACTGAATGGGACGAAATAGAAGAGTCCTGTGCCGCCGACCCCAATTCATACCTAACTATTAATTGTCTTCTGGAAAGCCGTGTGCAAATGTTTCAATGTAACACTAATACTGTGATTATTCAAACATATTTCGAGTGATATAGAAATGTTAGCGTTACTAAACATTGAGACGAGCATTCGATGATTTCTCCACAACACAATTCCACTCTTGCTGAGGATATCTCTCAAATTTACATAAACTTGCCTACAGCACCAAATTAAAAAAAAAACATCACTTGCACATGGTCAATGTTCAGATTGGTTTAAAAAATTTCAATTTTTAGATGAAAACATATTTTTGAAATGTACAAATGTAGACAGTGAGTAATGCCTCGAACTAATCAGCAAGCTTGTTCTACAACTTAAATTAGAAGAATATATGTAGACGACGTTTTCTTATACTAACATGGAACAAGGAAAATCAACTGTACCTGCTTATATTCGGCTATGCTTAAAATTCTGTTGTCTTACTTGCCTAAAGTGCAAACATAACATAAACCTATCCTAAAGTGCAAACATAACTTAAACTTAACCTAAAACGCAAAGGTCAAAGACACCAACAAACGAAGAGTCTGCCGTAGGCTACGCCTGATGCCTGCTTGTAACTATGCAAATAAGTGTAGTTTTAAAATTTAAAATTTAAAGGTAATGGAATTCAGTGAATTTTATTTATTGAGTTCACTTGGAATTCAGATTATACGGATTTTTTTTTCGAATTTACTTAGATTACTTGATCGTTGATTTCACAGCTATCTAACTTGCCAACTATCTTCTGTGATAGTTGGCAAGTTGAGTGCGTCTGTCACAAATTGTACAAATATTTCATGGTAACACTGATTCTGTGTAAAGTCAAACTTATTTCGAGTGATAAAGAAATGCTATGAACATTAGCATTGACACTAAGCATTGTGGGATTGCAGAGAAGCGAGTGGCTCTGACCATAGCGGTTGAGCGTCAGCTGGCCGGTGTAGGCTATGTTGTTGTTGTTGTGTTCCCCTATGGCTAGAGCTAGCATCCCCATTCCCTAGGTTAAATTCAGGCCAGATAGCGTGAAGCGTTGTGGTTTGGTCTTCCCTTCTGGAGGCCAGAAGTTGAGGCGGGCGGTCATGTGGGATAGCAAAGCAATAGCGTCTTGGTTTAGGTATAAGAGGCACCATGGTATCGTGGTAACACGAGCAACCTTACCTTTTGTTTTGCGTGGATTGTAGCCCGGTCCCCCCTTTTTTCCCTTTCCCCACAACCCATTAGCATTTGTATGTGAGTATGATTACTCACCAACACAATTCTACTCTTGCTGAGGATGCCTCCAATAGTATGAGTAATTTACATTACATTGCCAACAACGCCCAATTGAACAAAAACAGCATTTGCACAAGGGCAATGTTCAGATTGTTTTAAAAATTCTCAATTTTTAGATGAAAACATATTCTTGAAAATGAACAAATGTAGACAGTGAGTAATGCCCAGAACTAATCAGCAAGCTTGTTCTACAGATTAAACTAGAAGAATATAATACCATGTAGACACAACAACGTTTTCTTAAACTAACATGGAACAAGGGAAACCAACTGTACCTGCTTATACTAGGCTATCCTTAAAATTCCGTTGTCTTAAGTGCCTAAAGTGTAAATCTAACACAAGCCTAACCTTGAGCGCAAAGGTCAAAACACCAACATACGTAGAGTGTGCCATAGTTTACGCCTGATGCCCGCTTTATAACTATGCTAATAAGTGTAGTTTATAAAATTCGATCGATGTAACGGAATTCAGTGAAGTTCATAAATTGACTTCACTTGGAATGCATTTTATTTTAAAAAAAATTTGAACTTACTTAGATTACTTAATCAGTGACTTCGCAGCTATCTAATTTACCAACTATCTTCTGAAAATGTCGTGCAAATATTCCAATGGAACACTAATACTGAGCAAAGTCAAACTTATTTGGAGTGATATAGAAATCCTACCGATATTAGCAATGAGACTAGCATTCGAATGTGAGTATGATTACTCAACAGCACAATTCTACTCGAGAGTGCCACCAATAGTATGAGGAATTTACATGACCTTGCCAATACCAAATTGAACAAAAAACATCCTTTGCACAGGGGCAATGCTCAGAATTAGCCCACGGGCAATGTTCAGATTGTTTTGAAATTTCTCACTTTTTTATGAAAACATATTTTTGAAAAAGTACAAATGTAGACAGTGAGTAATGCTCCGAACTAACTTAGCAAACTTGTTCGACAACTTAAATTGGAAAAACATTTTACCATTTAAACAGGCGCAAAGGCCGAGGACACTAACAGAATTGTTCAAAATTGTAGAGTTTGAAAAGTAGATAGTAGTATAGTAGTTCATAAACCGTTGCAAACGCACGTAACAAAGTAGCGTATTGCAGTCCTACGAACAATTGGGGGTCATCTGGGGGTCATAAATATGAAGGTGAAGGGTGTGGGGGTGAATTGGGTCATTAAAACTATCAACTTTTCGTTTCAAACAAAAAACTAATAATCCGATTGTTTGGGTTTGGGGGTCAATTATGGAGTCATGAAAAAAATGAAAAAAAACTTCTCATTTAAAACAAAACTAGCAAGAAAATGAAAAAAAAAAGATTTTTTTGGTTTTGAGGATTATTAGTGTGTCATCGAAATGAGGGAGAAGTGGTTGACCCCCATGACCCATCTTCGAACTTGACCTCAATCTTGACCCCTAGAATATAATCCCGCAAACAAATTTCGAAAACCTAAATCCGTTTGAAAGTTATTGCGTAATCCGACAGACGGACAGACAGACTGTTCCCATAAAGTAGCTAGTACACTACTTAATAATTGGAAAAAATTGTTGCTGCTGTATCATATGTTCTTTTTAAGTACTTTAAACAGATTGTTTTAACGTGACACGTTTTCTATTAGCTGAGATAGGATAAGCAAGGCTCGGTTACATAGTAAATTGTCACAATAGTCTGCTTGTGTAAGGGGCCAAGTGCAAAGTAACTGAAATAGGGTATAGTTGGTATAAATTTGATTTGCTCATAGCGTCGTAGCCATTATGTTATTCAATATCCATTATATCAATCATCTTCACCAAATGCTCATATTGGCTTGTGGAGGATCGCGCTGAAATTTGTGTAACTGGAATTTTATTTACACGTATCAAGTGCTTGTTCACCACCGAAACCTGCATCAAATTTACTCGATTTCTTAAGTGTTACTCGTAAATCTATTAATTATTATTATTATACTATATATTATACTGTATATTTCTATTATACAGATTTGTGTTGCAGTTTACATAAATAGATACATGTACTATGATTTTTTAATATGCCTACACCTTTTTGTGCCCGCAACTATTCAATCAAAAACTGTGTAGTCGATTTTTGAAAAAATACGATACAACGAATTAGCGTTTTCAAGATCGGGATAGAATAAAAGGCTGCAAAATTTATTTTTCGTTTTAGTTTCAACCTTGCCATTTATCTGCTATTTGCTGAGAACTCAGAAAATGTACTTCAATTTCCCGATTCTTGTATATATTTTTTACCAGACCATTAATTTGACACACGGTACAGAACATCGTTTTACTAATGACAGGGATACACAAACCGGCCAATTTCTAAGTTTCCTTTGTCCTGGATATGTCCTAACTGGAGAAACCGATGAGGGGGCTGGAAAGAATTTAGAATACGAAAGACTGCCACTGTTTTCCAACGATGCAACTAGCCCATCTACGGTCAAAGAATTGAAATGGGAAGATTTGGTACAACAAGAAGGCTTCTTAACGCTAGTAGAGGTTGAAAACAGAGCCAAAGCAAAAGGTTTTTCAAGTTCTATGCAAGAGATATTTTTCTGGAAATACGTTCTCTTGGGTAAACCTTACGTGGCTTGTATGATTTTGGAAGAAGACGACTACGACAAGATGATGAAGATTGACCGGGATTCCGATACATTCCGTTACGCATTAAACATAGTGCCAGAACCATGGGCTTCCAATCAACTCTGGATTTCGTTCTTGGCGGCCTACAGAAAGTTTCAAAAGAGTCAGGCATTGAGGGAAGCGTTTTTTGAAATCGTAAACAAGTCAGGCAACATGGTCTACTACAATGGCGATACAAACGAATACTTTGGTATAGGATCTGGTAATGGGAAGAATTACTGGGGGAAAATAATCAGGATTGCGGCTGATCAGCTTGCGAAAAGTGACTACGATTATCACTCGCTTGATGCATTCAATGAGATAAAGAACTTATTGCCATAAATATCAATAAAATTACTGTTATGCAGTAAAAGAAATTTACAATGCATTACTACTTCATTTCTTAATAATTTGTCCAAAAATGTCAGTGCAAATATAAGTAAAAATTTGAGTTAAATTAAAAATACACGCGTGAATGAAAAAAATCAAGACTGAATAGGCGGTTTGCTGTTTTTTTTTCAGCTGGGGAGAATTAGAGGGAGACGGGGGTTTTAGGACAGCGCCTCAGCACAGTTAGTCACCGTATTTCTCGGCACCGTCAAACGAGCGCTTTATTTCAGCGCCTCACTATTTTTTTTTAGAAAACTGAAACGGTGAGGCACTGGCTTGACCCATTTGTGGTTTGTAAAGATAGTGCCTTGTTATGGCGTGTTCTTACATGTTAGAAATTGTCAAGGCAACTTTTCGACATTTTCCACATAAACTGAGGCAATGAGGCTTTGGATTGACACACCGATCGACATGTGTCAAGCCAGCGCCTCAGCGCTGTGATTAAAATCGGGTTTTAATCCTGAGTAAAAATACATTACAGAAATGAATGGTAATCTGTTTCGAATTTAGAAATATAATGATGGATAAAATAATTATTATTTTAACATCGAAGATACAAAATTTCGCACAATAGTAGAATTTCAAAAGGTTTTGTGCAATCGAAAGCAGCCAGTTACTACACAACTACGAGTACAGGTGAATAATTCACCATAGTAATCGCCGTATTGAAATCTGTGCGTGCGTGCGTGCGTACGTGTGTAACATTTCAAACACATGGAATTGGTAACTAAAGAGGCCGTTTGTAAAGAAAGAGGCACTATACCATAGACATAACTTGCTACCAAAATCGCTGGAAAACGCTGGAAAAGATACTCCATGTTGAAATAATTGATCAGTAATTGATGCTGATGACAATAGTGCAAGCCCCGCTTTGATTGGACAAATAGTTATTTAGCTAAATTAACTTTTAAAACACAGGTCGTGCTCAGGAGTCTCCCTAATTTACTGAAACAGGAAAATTGGGTTTTCAGGGTTTTCGCTAGTATATGCATAAAGGCAATAACAAACATTTTTGAGGGTGCCGAAAAGTACAATCCAACCAAAGATAAATTGGTTCCAATGACCACTGAGACCGCCCTAACCCGGGAGCAACCTCTTGACCTCAAAATTACATTTCAAGCTCAAACCTTAATTTTGCAAAACACAAGTCGTTAAGGTTAGTTCCAATAATTATAAGATTTTGCCCAATTTACTTTTTTCTCCGTTACATAAATTAACCGCTTTATCACGGTTTAATGTTTAATGTATTAATTAAGTCTCATTGTGTGTCAATTCAGCCTAACATTTTTGGCAAATATTGGAATCTTTCTTATTGTTGTACCAGTAAAAACACCCGTCCTATAACAGGAGGTTTAATATGTATTATATATAGTTTGTAGTTGTCCAAATCTTGTAGGCCAAGTGGTTAGAGCCTTGAGGTCTAGTTATGGACGGACACGGGTTCGAGTCCCGGTGTCGCCAATATGGAAGTTGTTTTTTTAAAGGTTTCCCACTTCCCTTGCCCGAATGGGGTATTGGAGCCCAAAACCCGTAGTACGGGGGGTTAGGACACTTGTCCTAACTTGGGTAAGTGGGTAACACAGAAAAATTGGTGGTTTGGTAGTGGTTTGTAGTATATGTAGTAGTAGTATAGTTTAGTATATAGTATATAGTATATTATGTAATATAGTATAGTTTCTAGTATATATAGCTTGTATTTACTTTTTATAGGATCAATCATAAAAGCTCGTAGTCCCCTGACGTCCAAGTTTTTCCAAAATCAGTTTAAAATATCAGGTTAGGTGCGCATCCGGAGCCACCAAATACTTTCAACAAGGCAACTGAGCTAGAGCATCATGACTCCTGACTCATTTTGACTCATGAGTCATGACTCTGACTCTGAATCTGACTCCTTGAAATTTGGTTGACTCTGACTCTGACTTGGAGTTGACTCGCAATATACGTCGAGTCAATAAATGACCCTGACTCTGAATCTTTTGTACTGACTCTTCAACTTGACTCTCAACTCCTTTTTGTTTCGAAAGAATAAACTTTTTGTACCTTTTGTGCCAAGATTTGTTAATAAATTCGACCATTTTCACACTTTTTGCTACTTTTTGACACATTCACAACTCACTCAAGAAATGTTTAGTTTTAAGAAATGGATTATTGTTAAGCGGGTTCTGTATAATTTTACAAAACGTTGCTAAGTTTTGTAAAAATAAAATATATGTTTGGAGTCAAGAGTCATACCAAATTGATTATGACTCTAACTCCCACAATGACTCTTTAAAATTTGTATGACTCTGACTCAGACTTGACTCTCTAAATTTTGGGAGTCGTTTTTGACTCTGACTCTAACTCTGACTATGACTCGCGGAAAAAGTGGGAGTCATGATACTCTATACTGATAACTCTAAACTGAGCTGTGCGTGATTCTCTGCAATGGAAGGGTCGACGCGGCTAATCAAAAAATTATTAATTAAAATTGACCTTAGCATTTTTATTAAAGCTTACTTTAATAAGAGTCCAAAGATGACTCTCAGTTATTCTGTTCGCCTCAAGAGACTTGTTCCAAAACAAAATTACTGGTGCCTCCAACCGTTTTAAATCCATGCTGCTGGAAGTCAACATAATGAAGACGTCTTTTTGAAAAGTCGCTTTTTTTTTTTAGATTTTGAAGAATTTTTACAATTCTGAAGGTTTCGGAACGTTTGATGCCAAAAAAAAGGTGACGAGCACAAATAAAATAATGCATTAGTGGGAGCCTTTGGTGGATTTTTTTCCTCCAGAATCGTAATAATTCGTCAAATCTAGAATCATTTTTTTTATTTTGCGGGACTTAGTTAGACATTTTGGCTGTACACACTTTCATACAACCCAACCACCTGGCAGAAAATGTTTCAAAATTAATTGAAGCCTAAAACACTGGAATCCTATTTTTTTGGTTTTATAATTTTGAGTTTCTTACAGATAAGTTACGTATGTTGCTAGACCACTTAGATGGGCCAAAGATAGGAGGCCAATTAATGTGGTGAAACTTCCAGTAATCAGTAGAATGTATTGGTAAATAAAGTATTTATTCTAATATTAAAAAAATCCTGCAATCCGCTTGTTCAACCTTTTTGGATTTTTCTTGTCAATGTCAAATTCATTTCCGTTCAGGAGGTCACATGATTTTACTTACATGCAATTTGAATTTTTTGGTTTTAGTTTAAAATTGTGTCAAATTAAAAAAAAATACAAACTAGAGCTACATAAAATATAATAATTGAAATTATAATTCTAATATCAAATTACTACCCACAATAGCGTGACCGTTTGACTATTCTATGACTAAACTTAACGTTATAATTTAACACCCAAACATACTAGTTTGGGGGCTTGTATCTGTTTTTGCTTCGCGTCTAATTTGAAATAAGTCAAGTTGAACAACATTTTTAAAAAATTTCAAACAACAACGTGCACATCGGTACACTAATTTTATTCACAGTAACCGAACAAACCACAAGATTGAAACCTGGGACAACCTCCACAACCCCAACCTATGCGAATTCCGTCACATTTAGTAAAAACTGAAGCACTTGCAATGTAGAGCAGCGCGAAGAGGCATAGATTCATTAGGTATTAGGTTAGGTATTCAAACCTAAACATGGTCCTAAAAAGTTACTTTATTATAGCTAGCATATTTTACGTTTATACAAGTAACTGTCTTCACTTGCTTAACTTTACCAGAATATTTAAGTTAGATTACCAACATACCAATTACACATATTGAATAGGTGTATCATCTGAAATTAATATAACTTGATACCATCTAATCTACAAAATTTGACTAAAATTTACCTGACCTCAAATTAATTACAATTTTGTAATGTGTTATGATTCGGAGGATGAAAGCTTTCTAGTTGACGAAATGTTGAATGTTAATGGGAACAATTTCACCATTTTATACCAGTTGAAATGTAAATGAGGGCTCTGCTGCCTGTGCTACTGTATAGCAGCATTGCCAGACGCGTGTGCTCAGAAATAAGATTATACTGATGTTCTAGAATGTCATTTATAATAATGGCTTGTTATGTTTCCACGTTGACCAACTAATTCTACGGCTTCTTTACATGAAGAGTTGGTATCGTTGGTCTAATATAGGTAGTGTCTGGACTATATTTTTTTCTTAAATCTAACCTTTAAACTCCTGATTCTAGTTCAATGAAGTCGCCTTATAATCAAACTTACAATGTAATGTGCAATAAAGAATCCTGAGAGGCCTTTGACTGCCCACCCGTGCACACATATTCATTTGGTTCGCGGACGGATGCGATTGGCTTATATAATTTTAATAATTAAAGCTAGACCTAATAAATATAAATAATATATTTTGTGAAATTTAGAAGAATTCATTCAAACCTAAACCTGCTAAGAATAAATATGATTACTCAAAAAACAAGTTAAACCGTAATTAAAGTTTCTGAATTAACTATCTTTAGCATGTATTATTTCATTTGTCATAGTAAAGTTTACAAATGGGTGATAAAAATTATCGCCGAAAATGTAGGTTTTGTTTAACTTAAATTCAAAGTTTTAAATATGAAAAAAATATTAATTTGGATATAAAACCTTTCAGTCTTATTTTTTTTAATAAACCGCTCCGTCTCTGGTCACCAAATTTTGATTTCTACGCTTTTGGTCATCTACTCATTTGGGTAACGACGTTATTCGTCCTCACTACGCTTTTGGGCAACTAGGCCTACGCACTGTCCTCCAAACAACCCACGCCCTGTTTTGTGTTTTTCTTGCCAGCGCCTGCACAATGCAACAAATCATGTCAAATCGACTCCGCAATAAAGTGCGCCAAAGAAAGAAAACATTATAGACACGGCCATCATCAAAAAATACAATGCCTATTTTAAAGCAACTATTTAAAGCTATAACATATACTATCTTTAAACAAATGTGAAAGTACTATGGAAATAGGGCCTTCCAGATACTGCTATTTTCCTTGAGCTATAGTTTCTGGAACTTGTCGCAAACACTGTGAATTGGGGATTTCCCACTTCTAAACCTAAACCAATCATAATTAGCTTTAGAAAATGGACTACAGGCCGTGGGCATCCTTTTTTTTAACTTGTTTAATCCTTAATAAATAATGTCTCACTTACAAACGCATCTAAAAAATTTCTGCATTAGGGTTTACATTATAGCTAAAGTATCATAAATGTAACACTAGCCGCAGTTGCCGCTTGTCGGCAACATTGTGCGGCTAGTCGTATTTAGATTCCAAGACAAACAAACTATATAAACCAAGCAAATTCACATGATGCATCGAAGGCTGCGTTAAATGTACCTAAGTTAAATGCGACTAATTTTTATCAAGGGTTTGACCTTGAAAAGTCGTCTTGAAGTGAAAGGGTCTTTTATGGGTGAAAAAGGGCTCTGAGGTCATCGGCACCATCTTAACTTTTGTTTCAGGCAAAAGTATGGTTTGACCTTGAAATGTAATTTTGAGGTCAAGGGGTCATTTTGGGGGCGTTTGGGGCCATAGAGATTTTTTTTTACTTTTTGCACACGCGGCAATTTCGCCTGCATGCGCATGCGCTGGTAGAAAGACCCTTTTTGAAAAGAACACTTTTTTAAAAGAACTCTTTTTAAAAGAACCTTTTTTCAGGTAGGGCACAAACATTTCGTGTCAGGTGGAAAGACCCTTTTTAAAAAAAAACAACAACCCTTTTTCAGGTAGGGCACAGAATGAGAGTGTTCTTTTATGTGGTTAGATTATTTAAGCCTGGTTAGTTAATACCAATTACTTTATCAAAAAGTTCAAATTGATTGCGAGGAAGTGGCCAAGGAACGATTTAGCAGTTTGATAATTTTACCTATTTTCGCAGTGTAGCACTTTTTCTTTGTATGCACAGGATCCGTTCAAAACTCTAAAAGTTATCGATACGGGCCAAATTTTTTTCAATATCGATAATTTATTATCGATAATTACCTATAATTATCGATGAAAATGATCGACAATGTTACCTCTAGTACTAGTGCTGGGCAGTGAACCGTATGACGCTTATGTTGGAGTTAAGTTACGTTTGGTGTAGAAATAATATGAAAGTATTAATGCAATATGAATCCCAACAAAAATAATATATTGCTTCACAGGCCAAGGCAACCAACGAAATGCAAATCCAAACTATCCACAGAATGTACATTGTGACAACATTCATTGCATTTAACTTCTTTGGACCGCGTGCATAATCATGGAGAAGTTGTTGAATAGCTTCTGTCGAACTTCTCTGCTTGTGTAACGTCTGATCATACCATTTTGACCATAGTTGATAAATTCCACCGTCGAAAAGCCTAAGCATGCCAATGTATAACTTATCCTGCAGATAGTCCAGGTGAGCCAATTGATTATGCAAACCCACGCCAACCAAAGTCGGAAAGAACCTTTCTCCAACTGTAAAGTGCGTAATAGAGTTGGGTGTCTTCAGAAACTGGTTGTAATTCAACTGCGTAATAATCTCCGTTAACCTTTCCTCGGTTTTAATCATTGCGACTCTGTCGCACAGTTTTGTCATTTCGACAGATTTCTTCAAAGATCCACCGTCTTTAAGTGAAGTAAAAAATGACTTGGGCAAAACGTTTAAGTGCGTATCTGAGTTATTTCGCACTGTTCGGCGAACCCATACCCACGTGCCATCAAGTACGTTTTGCATTGTGTAGTTTAGACAAAATTGTTCTGTTGGAACTACAGTGTTCCCCAATTTCTTTAAGTGTTGATATACATTAGATCCAATTGGAACCTTGTCACAACCATCCCGGTATGTTTCTGCTATTTGCATCACTTCAGGGTGAAATCCGATGGGATTGAGCTTGAAACAATGGCATATCGTAAGGTCTATTCCTATCGCTAAATGTCCAGTATTGTCAAATGCTTGCGGCTCTGTGTCGTTAACCATCAGTAATGCAAAGTCCTCAAGCTCCCTTGTATATTTCCAAGTGTGTGTGACCGTAGGCCCTGCTAGTACGAATGCGGTAAACAATCCTTTGTACCCGTTAGTCAGCACTACAACTCCTAGTAGCCAGCATCCGAACACCATTTGAAACTTGTACTTGAGATTGTAGCTAGAAAGTAACTGTTCGTCAAGGCCTGTGGAGATTTCTAGGAGTATGGCGGATGATGACATTAGAATTCTAGAAATCAGGGCTTCAAATTTAAGTTTTGGTAGTTTGGATAGCGCAGCTAGGAATGTTAGTACAGCTGGTAAAACGATGCAAGCAGTTGCTATGATGCTGCACCAGCTTCCTAGTTCATAAGGTTGTAAATAGGCACCAAAAGTGCCTACTGGACTGCCAGGCTTGACGCCGTCGCATGTCGCAAACCGATGGTAAACCGTTCCAGTAATTAGGACATATAACCTGACTAAACGGTTTCTGCTTATATCTGAATACATTTTAAAATCGTCGATCATGAATATCGTTGTTTGGAAACTGTCTAAGAGGTTGCAGTATATTCCGAATAGTTCTTTAGGCGCAATGTCGTTTGACACGCAGGAATCTGTTGTCGCAAGAGCTGTCAAACGTTGAACAATTATCAAGAAGTGTGTTTTTAACATTCCATATGGGCAACGAAAAGAAGATTTCTGAATATTTCTAGATAGTTCATGAATACCGAAGGGTGAGAGATGTTTGTCCAATTTCAGAAACGATGACAATGACTTGTTGTTGTAGCCTTTACACGCTGTGAACCAAACAGCACCTTCAGGATTGATGAGCTCAAGGTAAACCATTTGCTTAAAACACATTTTTATGTGTGTCAAACCGCAATACTTATTCTGGGAGTATTGTTCAAAATGTTTCGGCGCTGTGCTTCCATTTCTGATTTGTGTATATAGGACCACGATAGGCATCACGGAGCAAGGAATTTTGTAGTAGAACCTACGTACAATATCCGGGAACAGAATAAATCCGACCATTCCGTTGTCGACAAATTTCCAGAGTGCGAAACTCGGTACGTCACAAAGGTACTTTTCTATCTGGATTTTATAAGCCAGGAACACGTATATTGTGCAGTACAACTGCGGCCTCAAATCCGTTATTTCGGGTACCCTCCCCTGAATGTCTTGTGTGTCACTGTTTATTATAACATTTTTGTTTATGTAATTCTTTATTTCCGGTACATTTGTAAGCAACGTGTGAATAATCAAGGGCACTTTTAGTGGCGTCAATTCGGTTGTGTTAGTGCGAAGCAACTTTATGTGACAATCTGTGACCTGATTGAAAATAGAATCCAAATCATTTTCGCAGTTTACCGTGGTCTGCTGCATAAACAATAAGAAGAAGAGGAAGAAATACATATCTTCTATTATATATTGATATATTATCGTTGTATATTTTACTTATAAATTTTTCTCAAAGATTCTTGTTTGCGTACACTTCGTTTAAATATCAAAATGACAATGCTCAAGTTTTTGAAAACGCTAGTTTTGATCAATTCATGTATTAGAGGAGTCGATAATGTAACAAAATAATAACAAAATTGAAGTTTGCCTTTGATATAATACGAGAAAAATTTCTGGCACTCTTCTAACGTTTTTCTAAGCAAATGAATTTAGTCGCATATATGAATGCTTTATGTTACAAATATACATTACTATAAACTTGGAAATTATTTATATTAAGAATATACATCATAAGAAAATCACGCGATTTCGCGTGAACATAATGCTGAGCAGTGACACGCCATTAGGTCCAATTAATTAAGTCCATAGCACAATCGAGTCAACAAAATTTTGCCACCCATTGTTGAATATTAAAGTAAATATTAGTAAATATCAAAGCTCCACGGTAATTGTCTTGTTTTTTTCTGTGTTTCCGTCTGGGCTTACCAATTGCACTTCAAAACTACATTTAAAACTAAAAAAAACAGCTCCCATTGATTAAACATTAAAGTAACTCAAAACTAAAATCCCCTATCACGGGAGTTTGACCTTTCTCGACTCCTAAAATTGGAAATTTGGGCTTTCCAAATTTCGGCTAGTTATTAATTAAACTAACAAAAAACCCCGCAAAAGCGAATTTTTTTGGTTTACAAATGCCTGGGTTTTCTTTTGAAGTGCAATTGGAATAGTGTTTTCAGCTTTAGAATGCAATTGTAGTTTTGAAGTGTAATTGTAATTGCGAAACACGGATGTATGAACGCACAGGAAAAAGTAATTATATATATGTATTGATTTAATACTGAGACATGTTTTGTTTTTGATCGAATTCTTCTAGGTTGTAGTTTAATATAATTTCTCAACTTATTTTAAATGTTAAATGTAATCGTTAGTTTTTAACACTTTGTAGATGTCGCTCCTTTGTACGTTGTACCTCATTCATTAGACCTAATGGCATATGGAACCTGCTCTTTCTACAATATTTAAAAATAGTTCTTAATATTTCAAACATGCTCCTGAATAATAAATTGATGACTTATGATTAAGATGGTACTTTAATATTTTAATCATACAAGTTTTCACATTTTCAAATGTAAAGAAGATTGTCGAAACATCTTAGCTAGTTCAGAAATCGCAGATAATTTCCCCACTCTTGCTGCCTAACTCCCCTAGGTTGATCTATTCGTTAATGTTCAGCACCATGTTCCTGTTTTTGACTGCACTTCACGCACCTGGGTTGTTCTGTTGGTGAGGTTTTGTTGATAACGCATACAACAGCCTTTAAATTATATAT
>JAQFYP010001673.1:0-14735 GCA_034694865.1 Bilobella braunerae
AACTGCGGTTGAAGTTTTGAAATGAAAATGCATAACTGCGGTTGAAGTTTTGAAATGAAAATGCATAACTGCGGTTGGAGTTTTGAAATGAAAATGCATAACTGCGGTTGAAGTTTTGAAATGAAAATGCAGAAATGCAATTGTTAAACGCGGACGGACAAAAAAATATGACAAAAACTATGGAGAACGTTAGCTCAAGAACAACCTGTAACAAACCCCAGGGGTATTTCCCCTCAAGATAAAATTCATCAGCATTCACTATTAAAATATTTCAACAAATTCTGTGTAGTAATAGCTAGCAACGCAGTTTTTCGAAAGAATTTTTTTTTCGAAAAATTGAAAGACTTTGAAAATTGAATATCGCCTTATCTAATAGAAATAAAAGTGCGAGCCTAACAGTTTATTAAAAGGGGATACAATTGTGTTGACACAAATTTAAGAAATAATGCCATCAAATGGAAATCGAAATCAGATCTACTTCAGATATCTTTCAACTATACCTAAACTATTCGCTTAATGCTGAAGTCGAAAGTTTCCAACTTAACTACTGCAACAATCGCTTGATGACAACATCTAGGCTAATGAGCTCCCCATCCTTACAACATCCCTACCATTCCTTTCATGTTGACCATCCGCTCTGCGGGAATGTCAAATAACGCTACCTTACCTTTACTACTGCGACAATTGAAGATTTTTAAGCCGCAAATCCACGGCAGGTAACAGTATATTAGGATTGTTTTGAGATGTGGCGCAATATTTAAAAAAAGGCTTCAACATTTTCCACAAAAAATCAAAATGTACTTCCACTGCTGCAGCGTTAGTGATTGGTATTGAAATCGAAGAACTAGCATAAAGGCTCATCAGAAAAATCCGTTGTTGATTGCCGCAAAAAATCTTGTTGTTTAATCATCTCAAACTTTTTAAGTAGTGACATGGAAATTTAATATCTTCTTTTTTCCAGTTTTTGAAAACAAAATTCGACTAGAGGAGAATAGCAAGTGACGCCCGAGAAGAGGAAAATTGTTTTTATTAGGTTTAATAAAATTTCTAATCGAAAACAATTTGTCCAAAAGATACCACTTGCTTTTCCTTGCTCTTCCTAACAATTTCTTAAAAGTTCAAATCTCGTTAATTAATCTTATGCTAGCAAAAGTAATCCGTTGTATGAAGGGTCTTCATTTTCTAGTATGAGTTTTTTAAGCTTGTTTAGATATTTTTCGAGAATTTGAGTTTTCTATAAAAAAAAAAATTAATTACCCGTCTCCGGTAGCAAGACAATTGGGTAAGATTGGAAGTACTTTAGTGCAATTCAGCTTTTAAATTTTTGATTCTCGCGCGCAGACTCGATTTGCTCGACCTCCACAGCGGCTGATTAGCTAATCAAAAAACGGCTATAATAAAACGACATTGGATAATTGTCATATTAATTTACTCATTTCAACTTAAAAAACCCCAAGGATTTGTTATCACGAGAATTGTATTTTTTATTATGGGAAAAACAGACACATGAGGACAAAAGCAACGGTGGGATTCAAACCAAGGAGCACTAACCACCAAACTGCGACGGTTACTTTAAAGGATAAGTAAATTCACCGATAGGTTTCCCGATTCTCTCGAGGTTATCCTAAAGACAACTTTCATTTTCATATCTGCGTTATTTGCAATTAGCCGACATATGCTAAATCCATACCTCACGTGAGGTTGGTGTCCTCCCATTACAGACTACGCCCATAAAAGAGCCGAATGTTGCGGATAGTCGGTTGTACCCACTTACACAATCTACGCTATTGAGTCCTTCCTACCATATCCCTGCCCTTCCTCACATAATGCATTTATCTGACATGAATTCAGGCTTGATTATTACTACTTATTTTATTCTTTACTTATAATTTAACTATTGTAATTATACAAATCCAAAACAGTGAAGAGGCATGACGCATTTCAAAATACTATAGAACTACACTCCCAATATTTTGCTCTGTATTCAATTTCAACTCTTATCACTTCTTTACTACTGTAAGTAGTGCAAACGAAGATGTGCAAATTTTTGTTGTTCATCCTAATTCTCGAAGTGCTTGCTGCCAGAAATTATGTGAATGCTACATGGAAATTGTCGGTAATGTTCGGCTAACTAATGATTGTGACCATGTAAATTATTAATAAAAAATAACATAACCGTTAACTTGCAAAGGACTTGGTCAGTATACAACAATTCTGGGTCTGCCAACCGGTAACTCAACTTCGGCTGCTCATATACTTGCGCCCTGCCCTGTACTTTACAGATTTTGGGTAAAAAATTACAAGTTTAAATAACCAAATTGCTTTCCACCGCAAGAAGTAACGGTAAACTTTATAAGTATTATATGGTTAGTGCAAGTGGTTTATTATTACAGGCTAAAGCAGAACTTAGCGGAATTGTGGCCTCAGAAACATTGCTGTTGCGTGGATTGAGGACTGCAGAAATAGAAAACTATAACCTCTATGACTACACATACTTCGCATCCCGTTCTGAAGAGGTGGCAACACAGCGATGTAATGCAGAAGGATTGGAAATTTCTTTCGAAGATGTCTTTACCGTCGTGTTGTTTTTAGCACCAAACGTACGTACAACGAATCGTTTAAATTAACATTAAATATTCTTGCATTTGACTCGGCAGTTATGATTGGTGAAATAAGCAATAGCGTAAATACATGATTACTATATAAAACATTATTATACTACTATTTTATTATACATAATTTTTAATGAAGGCGAAGCAGCGTAATGTATAAGAATTTATAGCAATGTTTGCATTCATAAAACTAGGCGGACTACAATGAAACTTTCTCTTCTCTTAATTTTTCAAATGGAACAGGAGAAATTATACCGGTTGCTGTTCATACTGGACGTATTGCAAATGGTAGGACGTAAGTCATCGCACATCTTATTTGCATAGTTACCGCTAGAATGAAGATAACCTTGAAATATTTGTTAAAAATTTGTATTGAGCAATTCCAAAATTTAAAGAGTTAAATAGTGTTACAGCTTTTAGAAGATTGTGTCACTGAAGTGACAAAGTGTCAAATTTCAGTTTGCGACCGTAAAACATATCCCAAATTTTACATTACAAAATCCCACAATATTACCAACTAGCACGTGTCTTGCACTCTAATTCTGAACCTGATATCCCCGTGACCATGGGAGGTCAACAGTGGCCCTTGGAGGTCACTAACTTGGTATAAGATTTGAGATTTCCTAGTAGTTAGACACTTTGAGGCGAACTTAACCTCCAAGGGTCACAAAAATGTATAGATCATTTTTAGGATGCCAAAATTTATACTAGGCAAATTGTCAGCGAACTTGAAAGTGGGGTGAAATGCTAATGCAAAATCACATGTGTCCTTTTAAAATTACAGGAATGTACAGTCTCAACTGGTGGTAGTGAAAGTTGAGGATTTAAAAGCAGAAGGAATTGTTTGGACTAGTGAAACAGAAATTGTGAGTGAAAACGGTCAAGCGAGGTTTGAGATTCTTTGCAATTCTGAAGATGACAATTCGGAAAATGCTACTAGTGTGAAGATACCCAAAAAATACCTAATATTTTCCCCCAAGGATAGCAATCCTTAAGAGCAAGATTCGTTTTATATGCAAAACAAATGTAATCCTTTCAATTCCAATTGTTAATAAAAAAAAATTTGAAGAGGGTTGCTTTCAGTTAGTAAATGTTCTAAAAAATATCTATTGGCCTGTTCCACGAAACGATTTTGCCAAATTTTACAAGACATGACAGTTAGACTTCCATTTAAGACTTACAGTTAGAATTAGGTTGGTATTACACCTTAGCGTAAATATATGGAACAGCAAGAGTACAAATGCTTCCAAAAAACTCTAAATCTTCACCATTGATTTGGAATTACAAACGTTTACCATAAGCTGTCAAGAACACATTCATATTATACTTCAAATGCAGTTTAACATACTTTATGTTCAAGTATTAGTCAATTTTCCTTAAAATCCTTTATCTTAATAATTTCACGTCTAAAGTAATTTCAACCAGCTGAAGGCCGCATCCCACATCCCGCATCTAGTGGGTAGTAGTTCGAGTTTAGACTAGAGAAACTTAGGTTTTAGCCCGAGCCATATGGCTTATGTGATCGTCATGTCTGTATGTCGGTCTGCGACACGCTAGCGGACGAACCACATGTCACAGCGTGTCCAAATTTGGCACACATGACTGGGGCAATACAAAGGCTAAGTTCAAAGATGGGGCTGGTGGGTTAAACCCTTGGGGTCAAAGGTCAAGGTCAACTATTTTTTTTTACTTAAATGGGAAGAGGGAACCTCACCATCAAAAACTATGTTTCAAATCATGACCAAATATTATATGGGAAATTTTTGCGACATAACGAATGCTAAAATCAAATATGACCCAAATTGGACCACCCTGTCACGTGTCTGGGTCAAAAGGTAAGTGGGTGCGTGTCAAAATTGTACTTCCAACAAGAATAGTTGTGAACGGTTGTGAACACAATGAACAGTACTAAATGTGAGAAACAAACAAAATTGTTTCCATAACGATATAATTTTGGAATTTTATTTTTGTAGTTTCTAAACTAAAATTTGTAAAAATACATTTTAGAGTTGACCCAAGCCTTATGTAACTGTTCCAAACCTTGACCGGACATGACACACACACACACGATAGGTGGACTTAGATGGTGAAATACCAGTTCAGTATGTTAAGTGTTTTTCGAAATTAACCTTTGTTCACAATTTTTCGAAACTGTTCATTTTGTTAAAAAAATTCAAAACTGCTATTTTTGTACAAAACTGTTCAAAACAATTGCCTAAAAACGGTTAATTTACACTTTAACAGTTTTTCAAAATTGTTGATTTGGTAAAATATTTCAACATATATGACTCAAATGTTACCAAGGTAAAATTTCTCAGTAATATTTCTGAAAGCAAAATTTTGAAAAGAATAATTTCAGACTGTTAAAATTGAATGGAATAGGTAAATAAGTTTGCGTATGAAACAACTCCTGGCTCGGGGATTAAGAAGATTGCACACGGTAGGTTTTTTAAATTTACTTGAGGCAAGAGCTTTTAGCTTTTGTTGTAAAAATCCAATTTAGATATTACATCATATTAAACTAGAAAACAGCTTAATTAATTAAAATCCTAATCGCGTTTAGCAGGGTTTTTATTTATTGTAAAAAAAAAGGTAATTTGTCTATCATTAAACGTTGAACTTAACCTTAACACCACAAAGTAACTTTTTCACAAGTTCTCAATTGTGCTCTAATAAACAAGAGATATTTGTCATGCTACCAAATGGCAAGGCGAATTTGAGGAAAATTAAACCAAACCCAAACTAAACAACAATTTTTTTAAATTTCCTGCTGCAGACAAAAATTTTTTAATGAAAATTTAAATTTAATGAAATTCAGGAAAAGTGTGATTTTATGTGATAGAATTTTATTTAATCAAGCACATCGGTCCCACATTTTCAAACCATTTGATTAATGGCAATTTCATATTCGTTCGGTTTAGTTTCACAATATTGTTAATATTTAAAATGCTTAAAATGGGAACATTTCATTATTTCATTCCTTTGAGTGAAGTAAAGGAATTGCATGCAATCATTTCTCAGCATTTTACAAATGTTCACAACTCCTTCAAACATGCTATCGGCAAGTAGTTTCCTACCATTATTTATTATTTTGCCCTTTTGCTCTAATCAAGTCACACATCTACCCGAAATATGGAATCAATTTTCACTTTGCAGAATTCACGTCGTTCTTGAAACTCTACCTGCAGATATTGATTTGCCGCATGTGCCCTCAATTATAACCAACTTTGCCTTGAGGCGAATACAACCCAGTAAATTAATGGAGGAAGTTGGCAACGAAGTAAGCAGACCCCTGTCATACTACATGGGGAAATCGAGACAAGCATTTACCAACTTGTCCAAAGTTCTGTTTAGTTCGGTTCACATCTTCTTATTTCACGAAACCAACTGGGAAGAGGAACTGTGCAAGGCATACTGGATGAAGGAAGGTCTATTCTACCGTGCTGGATTTGTTGGGTTTGTCATTTTGAAGCAAGCTGTCGGTATTACAAATGTAACTCACATCCAACCCTATTGTGAGCCATGGCCAATTGCAGTAATGTACGTTACTGTATCTAATACTGGAATTTACCATCGGCACAACTTTATAAAGATCGTTCATTTCCCAAGCTTCCATCACAACAACGCCTGCAAACCTACAAATCTTCCAGCATGCTTTCAAATTAAGTTTATTCCTGCCTTTACATTCAATTTCAATGACTCTATGGGTCCAGACTCAAAAATTAATGACGTCAACCTGCAAATAAAGAACCTATGTTTAAACAAGAATTTAAGTATGATCACACGTTCAACCGTTAGTAAATACATCGGGTCTCCATTTCAGTTGAAATATTTACATGAAAAAATAACTCCAAATGGTCAGGAAAACAACATTCCAAGCATGGTTGAAGATAGCAACAGGACCAAAGTGTTGCAAAGTGTATTTCTCTCATACCTGCTTGAATTTACAGGTACGTGTGCCAATAGTAGACTAGAATCTGAAACTAGTAGAATTTTTTATAGCACTGTGGTAGGTAGTTTCTACGCGTTACTTGTTATATCATTTGGGGCTGACAAGCTAGACTCGGATTTTCCTACGTCGGTTGTACTTACTGATACAGCATTTTGGAAATTTCTGACATGTGACGGAGTAACGCAATAGATTTGGGAAGTACGTATTTGATGTATCTCGCATCATACGACGTACGTAGTTGGCTATCTATTCTATTTACCGCTATTCTACTTATACCAGCTACTCTTATACTCTTTATTTGGAACGCTATGATACCGAGCATGGAATTTCGTAGGCTGAGATGGAGTATTCATTACTCTTCCATATCAATCCTAATTGAAATTGGTCCAAATTTTGACGAAAAAGTGATTAAACTTTACAAACTTACTGACAAATTTCGAACTTCTTATGGGACCTGGTTGGTTGTATCTGTTGTATTAGTTGGTGCATACAAGGGATTACTTACTTCATATGTTCTTGCACCACCGCCAGCCTCACACCTACTGCGGAACGTTTCTCATCTTGATAAATTTGTTATTTTTAAATATGAAGAACTAGAAGATTGGGGTGCTAGAGAGTTTCGGGAAGTTGACTATTTCGACTTTACTGGATGCAAGTGCGTTGAAATGGAGATATCAATACCTCCATTTTCATATATCAACCGTCCAAGCAAAGTCAGAAGTAAAGGAAACCTATGGCGGGCTAAAGACGTATAAAAATCATCCAATGCCTGATCCATCTATTTGTACTAACTATACAATGTCTGATGATTATAAATGGAAATATTTACGTAACGATGGCACAAAACAAAATCAAAGTAGCTTAGAATCAAGTGTCAAAAAAGTTTTGCCAAGTACCAGCTCATACTTCTCTCCTTTCCTATACAACTTTGAAAGCAGAAACAAATCAATGGTGATGAATCTTATACAAGAATGTCACAAGGCGGTACTCTTTCAACCTGAAGTAAAGTTAGACGAGTACGTAACAAAGTTGCATTACAATCATATTTTGGCCAACTCAACTGGCCCACTACAAGAGTACACAATATCAGAGATTGTGGGCACAAAGTCAGCCGGATATATGTTCCCTACAGTTTCGATGGCGGAAGAGTATGTACAATCGCTAATGTACACAAGGTTGCAGGCTATGTTTAACCACGGAATTACTCAAATATGGGAGAAATGGTATGACATTTTGTTGCCAACTGAACATATTTTGAAGATGAAAGAAGAAACTGAGAAGTACAAGGTCCGACCAGTCGTGATAACATTAAATGTTAGAATATTTACTATGTTCGTATTTTGGGGGGTTTATGTTTGCGTGTCCAGCATCACTTTGATTTTGGAAATTCTTTATGCCCTTACTTTTTTGCGTGATAGCGTTCGCTGGAAAACATTTTCGAGTCTTATTTATTGTAGGAATCCGATAATGCGGAAATAATTGGCATTTGGTGAATTTCTTTCTTTCCAAGCTTAGACTTCTAGAACGGCATTAACGATAAGATCTTACAATTCAATTAAGTTATTTTTGGAGTTGCCGGAGATAATTGCTTTTTATTGTAAATTTGCCAAATGGAACTTGTGAAGAGACGCTTGGGTATTCAGGCGATGGCCGACTTGGTTAGAGCCACTAGATTTGGCTATCTAATTTGGTCTATCTCTGGACCAGCCAGCTTAAAAACGGGGTTTAGAATCCCCCAAACAGCCACAAAAAAAGGTATTTGTTTCCCCCAATAAATTGTTTTACTTTAGACTGATTAGACAGTACACGATAAAAGGATTTGCAAATAGGTTTCCCAATAGGCTTGGGAGAATTTGGAAAACGATCCTCATTTGAAAACATGAATGCTAATACGTCCATCTTTACTTAATCCAACCCATTCTCTTACATGTTTACGAGCCGCTGAGGGAATGTCAAATAACGCTCTTTTGTCTATTGGTGGCCAGGTTGTCACTTCACCCATCATTTCAATGTCTACATCTTTATAAACATGGTTTTCATGACGTTATTTTAAACTCCCAGAAAAATTACGCATTTTTCACAAAGCTACAACTGCAGAGGGTGTCAGGAAGGACTTTGAAATGAACTGAGTTACATAATTGGCTACTACTCTGTTTTTGACAAAAACTAGTGTCACAGCGTTGTAGACAGCATGACTAGGTTTGGTTTTGTCGTCAAGGCAATTTCATTATTTAGAAAGTAGGCTACTTTATGTTTTCGTTCTGTCAATCCGTGCGTCCGTCCGTCCGAGAATCCCGATTACCTCAAGAACTACACGACATAACCCAAATCTGCTTGCGGATATGAGTTCCTTGAGTTCCGGTCCAGTTCATGTTTGTTTTTATTTGGCCACAAGTGGCCCCCTTGGAGATCAAATGTCAATAATATGATTCGATGACAACAAAATGACCATTACAAAAGTTAGTCCTTTTATGAAGGAGAACAACATTTGTGTTAGACACTTTTGTCGATACCTTCTAATTGATTTCTTGACCTCCAAAACCTTCCTTGACTCGGAAGTAACCCTTTGACCTCATAATAACATTTTAAGGTTTTTTTTTATTGTACAAATCAAAAATTAAATATGGTTCCGATGACCAGAGAAATCTATTTCATCCTAGAATAATCTCATGATCACAAATTGGCTCATTCTCATTGTTTTTGCATCGTTAAATTTTCCAATTTGTTAAATTTTACTACAGCCGATACTTGAGTGACCGTTTTACCAAGATTTAAAATTCTATTTTAATTTAAATTCCAATGGACTTTCAGGTGACAATGGCTAACAGTCGCGTAAAGGAGTACAAGTTAGTTAACGGAAGCTAATATGTTTCTTTACGTAAACCATTTTTAAAATAAAATTTTGAAATAATGTCGATATTGACATTGAAATCAACAACCTTACTAAAATTAATGAGTTCCCAACGATTTTTATTGCTTTAAAAGGCCAACATTTCATCAATATTTGAAATTTTAATATTTCAGTTCATAAATGTTTAACAGATTTGCGCCATATATACTTTAGTAGTTCCAGTTGTAATAGTGTTAGTTGTAATAGCTGTTAAAAGTTGAGACTTCCATAATATTTCATCAAATTGATACGGTACATAAAATTATCCCAAGTGCAAATGTAAAATTAATTCAGGACAACCTCCAGTGTTGTCGTCAAAAGGCTTGGAATTTTGAAAGCAAATTCAGAAAAACAGAAAGACAAGCACGACTATTGCAAGAATATTTTCATATAAAATTGATCTGTGCTCACTACTCTGCTGATATTCTTAAATTTTCCGGATTGTGAGCTATGACTGCTGTAAAACAAATTCTGCTCACCCTCGCCGTATGCATCTTGCCAATATTTTCATCAGCTAACTATTTAAATACCCACGAGCTACAAAATTATAACTTAAACTACTATTAACAAACTTAAAGTGATTGTCGTAACACTATATTTCTTGACCCTCAAAAATTTGGGTTGGATCCACCAAACTATCCCTCCTCCCTCATACACGTAAGCACAAATGCAACTAGTTTGGCCAACTTCTTTAGCTGACAAGCTATTGGAAACAGGGTTAATGGAACCTACATAGAATATGTAGTCCAAAGATCACATTTTTGCTACATTTACTTCTTTCTGAGTTTTATTTTGTGAGAGTTTTTATGGTGCACAGTTTTGTTGCTTCCTATCAAACTATGTCAACTTGATAGTTTTTAGTTAATATCAAACGCAATAGGCGGAAAAATTCTACTTTATAAATAACCTTAGCATCCTCACAATGCTGAAAGTATTTTTCTCAGGTAAGTTGAAACCTAGGAACAGTAACATCAATAGAAATAGAATTACTGTAGTTTCAAACTCCTTTCAAATTTTTGGTCCAATATCATTAAATCCAGCGTTTTCACCAACTTTGATTTGTCGTATACACGATACACATATTTGCGAAGCTGGAGGCATCGGAATTGAGATAGCATTTCAATCGGCATTTCATTTTAACATGCCAAACACTTTCTGCGGTACACATCCGGATCACATTAACATAACGGATAGTCAAATTGATAAAAATTTTGGATGACTTATTTCCTCTGCATATAAGTTGCTGAATTATGCTACAATTTTGGAACTGCCAGACCAACTCTTCTATATGCAGATGCTCGTTGGCACGCGGTCCTGTATCCGTTTTATAGGTAGTCCAGTTTTGGTACAAGTCCTAAGAAAATATTTGTTTGGAAACTCTATATTTTGACGTAATGTGTAGAGTCTCCTTGGGCGAGTTAACCTTAATTTCTTGTTTAGAAGCGACGAATTTTGAACATGCACAGTTGTATTCCGCCGAAATCCAGTCGCAAGCTCCACAGAACATTTTTAGGCAAAAATTTATTGGTTAAGCATCGTTCTAGAGCAAAAATGGCTTCGATTTTAGCGAGTGATTTTTGGTGGAAATTTTGCCAAAATTTACAATTTTTACTAACTTTTGGGTGATTTTTGCGCCATTTTTTTTGCTTCCGTTTAAACCAATGATTTAATTTAAAAAAAAAACAATTGATATAAACCATTATTGGTGTAAACCAATTGGATTAAATCAAGATACCAGGTTTTAATTTGAAAAGGAAGCAATTTAATGTAAAAAGTTTGTAGTAAAGTTTACTTCCATGAAACAAGGCGGACTACAATGAAGCTTTCTCTACTCTTGATTTTTTAAATGAAACAGAAGAAATGATACCAGTTGCTGTTCATACTGGACGTATTGAGAGCGGTAGGACGTAAGTCAGGTTGACATTGCACATCCTGTTTACCTAATTATCCTTAGAATGGAGATAACCTTTCTTTCACTATCTGCTGTCGAAATCAGTAGTGTTACAACACGGAAAAGATCCAAGTGTAAACTTTCTGGTTACTCACAAACAGAAAGTATATCCAAGGTTTTACATTACCAAATTCCAAAATATTGGCATTTAGCATGTATTTTTATGCAATTAGGGTGTTTGATATGTGCATACAAATTTCCATAAAATTCGGGTTTTCTATATTGTTGAGTGAAGCATATTTAAGAGAGCGCAAAGGGGGGCACCATATGAGACCATATGAATTTCAAGAAATCGCGGGTAAATTCCTATAAGCTTTTCAATACAAGTGTTGAAAATCATTTTTTTTTTAATTTCGAGCGCAATTTTGACCATGAAAAAAAATTAAAAATTTGCATTCCATTATTTACTAAACCAAGTGTTTTGGCCAAATTTGGGATTTTTCTGAGAGTTGCAGGCTTTGCTTACTACTTGTCAGTGCTTCATTTCTGCTTAAAATCAAATTTTTATGTGAGTAAATTTAAATTCCAAGAATTAAGGGTAATCTTATATTTAGTTCAAATTATTTGTTCAAAACGTTGAAGAAACAAATTTTAATCTTAAGATATTTCTACATTTATTTAAAAAGTCATCAGTTGTATGAATAGTCGAGAACTCTGCAAATGAATGGTTTTGGAGGCGGACAAAAGACGAATCGCTGGAAACGCTGATACCCAATGTTTGAGGTTCTACTTCTCTAATAATGCCACTTTAGTTGAAATGCCATATTATAAGTTACATGAAAAAATTCTTAATTGATTTTTAAAAGAATTTTAAATAGATATTTTAAAAATTCCTACAAATGCGCTAAAGCATTTGCAAATGGTTTTTCACGACATCAAAGTTTTAAGTGTTTCGAATTTTGTATTTTATGGTAAAACAGGGCTAAAATTTCTCAGATTCTTTTTGTCATATTACTTGTTTAACAAATATTTTATGAAATAATTGACCTTTTGTATAAATTAATTTGAAATTTCGTAATTGCTCACAACCTGTCTCGAGCAATCACTTCTCCAACGTTTAAGTCTAGTTTAGATAATAACAGATAACATCCTACTATGCTACATTTTTAAGATAAAGAAAATTTGTTTTATCCTGAAAATTTTCCTTCTTGTTTACTAACGCACAAATAAAAATTCAAATAAATTTCAAGCTTATCCAAGCGAGAATCAAAATTCTTGAAATGGCGGTGTTGGTCTAGTGGTTAGAGCTTCTGTCCCTCTCAACTAGCGAGCGTGAGAACGGAATTCAAATCCACCGGTCAGCCACAAAAAAATCTTTCCTATTGTTTTTCTTTTTAAAGGAATCTCCGTGCCCGTAGGTCCGTGAACTAGCCATACACAGACAGAGGGTATGGAATTTACCTGAAAGGTTTCCCAATAGCCTTGAGGTTATCCTAAAAACAACCCTCATTTGCATAGAGATACCTGCGGATATCAGGTGAAAGCTACGGTTGCTCCTCAGGTCAGCTTGGTGTCCTAGGCCTTTGTGCTTTAGGCCCGTAAAACAGCGGAATGTTACGGATAGTCTGTTGTGCCTGCTTGTTGACAACAATCTATGCTATTGAGTCATTATCCCTACCACATCCCTACTCTTCCTTTCATGTTGACCATGCGCTTGGCGAGAATGTCAAATAACGCTTCTTTACCTTTACAATTTTTAAGACTAACGCAGCAAACAATTTGAGTAATGCAAAACTAGCGAGAGCTGTTGGCATATCTGAAGCTCTAGCTCAGGATTTCCCAACCTCCAAGTATATTTATGGTAGAGCAAAAAATATTTATGTAAGTAGATAGAAAAGAAAAAAAATTTATTTCATGCAAAACTAGTATTTGACCTTGAAACGTCATTTTGAGGTAAAGGGGTCGTTTCCGGGTCAAGGGGGGCTCTGGAGTCATTTAAAACATCATAACTATTTGTTTCATGCAAAAGTATGGTTTGACCTTGAAAAGTCTTTTTGAGGTCAAGAGGTCATTTCCAGGTTAAGGGGGCTGAGGTCATTTAAACCATCATAACTTTTCGTTTCATGCAAAAGTAGGATTTGACCTAGAACGGTCATTTTGAGGTCAAGGGGTCATTTCCGGGTTAATGGGGCTCTGAGGTCATTTAAACCATCAAAACTTTTCGTTTCATACAAAAGTAGGATTTGACCTTGAAAGGTGATTTTGAGGTCAAGGGGTCATTTGAGGGGTCAATGGAAGGCCACAGAGAAAACTATACAAATGTTGTTCTCCTATACAAGACTACAAGAGGAACAACTTTTGTAGGGATCATTTTCCATGTTGTCATAGAATGATATCTTTGACTTTTACTTTTGACCCCCGAAGGGGTCACTTCCGGTCAAACTGAAATAAACTTGATCTGGGTCGGATATCAAGGAACATTTATCCGAAAACCGCTTCGAGATATGTTGAGTAGTTCCTGAGATAATCGTGATATTGAGACAGACGGACGGACAGACAAAACGAAACCATAAAGTAGCTTTCGCTTCACTTCCGCTACTTAATAAAGAAGATTAATCCAAACTCAAACTAAACAACAATTTCTTTGAATTTTCTGCTGAAGACAAAGAAATTTAATGGAAATTTAAATTTAATGAAATTTTAGACAGATTTTAAGTGTGATAGAATTTTATTTATTCAACCTTTTTGTCCCACAATTTCAAACCATTTGATTAATGGCTATTCCATATTAGGTAGTTTTAGTTTCAAAATTTATTATTAATATTTAAAATGCTTAAAATGTGAACATTTCATTACCTTTGAGTGAAGTAAAGGAATTGTATGCAATCATTTGTCAGCATTTTACAAATGTTCACAACTCCTTCAAACATGCTATCTGCAAGTAGTTTACTACTATTAATTATCAGTTTACCCTTTTGCTCTACTCAAGTCACAAATCTACCCGAAATATGGAATCAATTTTCACTTTGCAGAATTCACGCCGTTCTCGAAACTCGACACGCAGAAATTGACTTGCCGCGTGTGCCCTCAATTATAACCAACATTGCGTCGCGACGAATAATAGCAGATAAGTTTTTGAGCGACATAGGCAGTGAAGTGCGCAGACCCTGGTCATCCTACATGGGAATACCGAGACCACTATTTACCAACTTGTCCAAAACTTTATTTTGTTTTGTACACATTTTCCTGTTTCTCGAAACCAACTGGGAAGAGGAACTGTGCAAGGCAAATTGGATGAAAAAAGATCCATTCCACAGAGCTGGATTCGTTGGGTTTGTCATTTTGAAGCTAGCATTCGGTATTACAAATGTAACTCACATCCAACCCAAA